>LOEQ01003291.1:365572-385984 GCA_001685075.1 Bramus lutescens | reverse complement strand
GCAGGCATACACACAGACAGAATATTGTATACATAATAAATAAATAAATATTGGGAAAAAAAAAAACTTCCAGTTGAGTGTCATGGCATGCACCTGCAGACCCAGCCACTTGGGAGAATTGCAAGTTTCAGGTCAGCCTGAGTAACATCATGAGTTCCTTGTCTCTTATTTTTTGAAAAAAGAGGGAGGAGAAATGGAGGCAGGGACTGTGGATGTAGCGTAGTGTAGGCTTGTCTAGCATGTGTGAAGTTCTGCAATACTGTAAAAAGGAGAAGAGGAAAGAGAAGAGGAAGAAAACAAAACTGCTGGCCTATTAAAAGGCAGTTCTGTAATGGCCAGAGCATCTGACTTCATTTATAAGCCAGTGATGAGCAAGGGCCTTTTGAGTAACGTGGCTATGTCAGTCTCTGCAAAGATAGCTTACTCCCTTGCCGGTCTTGGCAGGCTTCCCTCACAAAGTGAACACACAGCCCAGGTGCCCCCTCTGCGCAGGAATCTTGCCAAGGTATATATAGCCAGATGACTAGGATCGTGAGGCTTGTTTATCTAACCAGTTCCCAGATGTGCTGATGCTGTGTGTCCACAGGTGACCTGGTTCCTGAGGCCACAGACAGCTCAGCAGAGGAGTACAGTTCCAGAGGTATTGGATGGACTTTTGGCCTTGGGTCAAGAGGAAAGCATCCAATCACATCTGAGGAACTGGGCAACAAGTCCACGGAGGAGAGTCTACGGGACCAGTCAGCCAGCCAGCATCGCCTGCTAAGCACCGCGGGTCATGTTCTGTAGACCTTGGCAACTGGTACACAACTTTGCATGTGGATGTCATGAATAATACTTTATCTCATTCAGTGGAAACAAAGATGGCTGAAATCGGCATAACATACCTTTAACCGGAAGCAGACCAGCCCAAGAATGACTTCCGTGCAGATCTCAAAGCGAGGGTCCTGCTGTACCAGAAACTCAAACTCATGAGACAGTGCCACGTGCTAGAAGCAGAGAAGGGAAACTTGCTGTCTTTCTCACCACAACTTCAGCCTAACCCTGGCCACCCAGCACCTCACAGGACTGTACATCTGTTATTCATTCACATCTTCTGATCACAAGCCTCACCAGCATTTCCCATACTGGTCAGGAGGAAGCTCATCTCCCCTAAACTACAAGGTACGTCACAATTCCCTCAGAAAACCACTCATTATCGTCTGTCCACGGATCTATGTTTCCAACCCCCATTTCTTTAATAATTTTAGAGTAAACATTATAAGGAAGTTGTTGAAGATTTTAGAAGAAAGGCAGGCTACTTCCAATTGCCTTGCCCTCCTCTTGACAGCTTAAAATATTGTGACACAGGGGTTTTACTTTACTAATTTGCAGATAGTAAACTGAGACTCAGAAAGAACAAGTGTCATAACCAAGGCCTGATGACCATGCCTTGGCTCAGATGGGACTCACAGCAGCTGCCTAAGACTGGGACATCACTTCCGCAGCAAGTTGGGCTGTGGTCTCAGCCTGATACTATGGCTGCCATATTCAAGAGCTATGTGCTCTCTGGCATGGTGGTGCACAACTTTAATCATGGCACCTAGGAGACCGAGGTAGGCAGACCTCTATGAGTCTGAGGCCAACCTGGTCTCCATACTTAGCCTCAGGACAACCAATACTACATAGTGAGAGCTTATCTCCTAAATAAAAAAAGGTTTGTGCTCACATTGAACACATAAGCCTATTTAATCTCTAGATGTTTATAGAACTCGAATGCTGATTAAAACCACATATGATCTGCAGAGAACACACTCGATCACTGTCCGTGTGCACGGTTAGCTAATTGGAACCTGCTGGCACCCAGCTCTAGCTGCCACAGGGTAGACATTTAGGAGCTGAAGCACACAAGGCTTGTTGGGACTGAAACACCCGTTGAAGCGACTGTTCCTAGTCGTCACACCAGGGGGCATCAAAGATTCAGGTCTAAAGCTATCTTCTATTAGCTCAGGCCAATTTTGACCATTCTTCTGTCTCTTGTTAGGGCAGGATTTAGGACTTTCCAGAAAGAGGTGTGGTGTGTTTTTAACCTGGCACAGCCTAATCTCAGTGAGTTGTCCTGAGCTGAAAGTCATCATCACCTTGGACTGATAAACCACTCTGGGACTTTTTCTTATTACACCAAGTTGACTCACTAGGATCAGGGATCCTAGAAATCTACACACACCCTTGGTTTCTAGTTCTTTCCCCCACGTAGCCTCTCACAGTGCTCGATGCCTGCAGACATTTCCTCACAACGGTTTTGTGATCTGACGGATGCCGATTTGTAGCACGTGACGAGTACCCTGGAAATAAATGCTGTTTTGCATCCTTGTCACAGAAGAGGAAGCCTGGAGACATTCGGCCCCTGCCTTTGGCTGCACATCTGGTGATGTAGTGGGTACTGGGACTTAAGGGGAAAGCTGTCACCACCCCAGGCTGGAAGCCACAGGCATGCTTGCCTCATCAAAATGATGCTGTGGCTTACAAAGGACTCGGCTGAAGTCAGGGGGCCCTCTGCTTCTGGCTAAACGGGTGAACAAGTCCTGGCTCATATTCAGGCCTCAGCTTCCCCAGCTATGTGTGTGTTGGGAGGGAAAGGGGGGGAAGTAGGGTAGTAGGACTTGGAACCAATCAGTGGTTCCACGAAGTCGCTTAGTGCCTATTGTAGTGATCTGCATGGCTTGTTGAAACAAGCTACGTACAGCCCAGGAAGCCTCCTTGGGACTGAGGGGACTAAATCATTATCTATCTCTCCCAACCAACTCGAAGGTTCTCTTAGTTCGGCTTTTAAAAAATTATTTGTTTGCTTATTTATTTATTTTGGGGGGACAAAGAGAAAAACACTATATTCTCACTACTAGTATTGCTCAGTCAAACTCGCTGTTGACTAGATATGCGGAAAAATAAAATAAAATTTACACAGTGGTTTAACTAACTTCCTGGAGCTGAAAATCTGTATTCTAACGAAAGTGTCTTAGAAGACACATAAGGCCCAGTTTGTGAATGCCCTAACCTTAAAATCCCAAACTACACCCTGATTCCATAATTATGCTTAAGATGCTGTTTCAGACAACAACAGACCACATATCCCTCTGTCCCCAAAGGCCTGTGTGTGCTAGGAAACTGTCTATCTCAGCTTGAATATAAAAATTCTGGTGTCTTCATGTTTAAGGAAGCACCTCACGATGGATTTCTCAGAACGTCTCCATTGTTAGGCAATGTATGATGGTGTTTGCTCACTAAGACCCTTAAATTCATTTCTGAGTCTAAGACCATTACAACATTACTCAGATAAACAAAGAAGGCGGTCGGTCACCTTGCGGATGTACACCTGCAGTCCCTTGACGCCATACATTCTGAAAACAAACCACATTTTCAGAGAGCGAAACCTCCGCCCCAGTGGGATCTGCCAGTGCTGCAGCAAAATATAAAGAATACATCAGTGAGAGGTGTGTTAGTAGCCAGGCTCCTTTTCAATTCCTCAGTTGGCCAGTTTCTTCTGGAAGCGGCGTTTCCTACAGAATGCCCATTTCCCAGCCTGGATGGCAAAGAACTTGATGTGTGAGTTGGAGAGAGGAGAGACAAGAGCCGTTCTTCTCATCCTGTGGAGATGCGGACAGAAGCCCTGGTTGGGCGGTCCTGATGTTTATTAGGTTCACCAGACAGACTGAGTACACACCAAAGAAGGTACTAGATTAAGAAATAGAAGAGAGTGGTCCTTCCCTAGGGAGCTTCCATGGGGGCAGGGGGTCATCCGGGCGGAGAGGGGGGTGCTGAGCCCCTTGTGTGTCTGCCTTTCTCTGCCTGGATGCTCTGAAACTGCACTCTGAAGCAGTGTCAGCTCCTTTGTCTCCCTGACCTCTGGGAGTGACCCCAATACCCTTTCACCAAAAAAGCCTTCCTCTGCTTCTCCGAGCTCTCCCAGACGGTCAGCTGACTGGCTGTTCACACTGGCTCCTCACATTCTTCTTGATGGTGATGGATGATGGTTGGAAATGCAATAAAAGCACATAGGGAAGGACAGGGATGAGACACAGGCCAGTCGGGAGGACGGCCTTGCACCACTTCCTGGCTTTCTTTGAAATTCTCTACTTGAGCTTATAAAGGGCAGGCTGGGGGAGGGGAGCCCTGGCTCCAGCTCCCTAATAGACTGGGAGATGCTGAGATGCTGTTCTGGTTAGGGAGAGCACTCTAAAATCCACTGCTGTCTGCCACGGGAGATACAAGTCAGAGTTAGCCTGAAGTCAGGGTTTCTCAAGAAATAAAGATTGGGTTTTTTTGTTTTTGTTTTTTTAAATACAGTTGTTCCTCCCTTAATCAGGAAGTGAGTTACAAAATCTCTCCTCTGTGGATGGATGGAATTTGGGACAACACCAAACGTATATGTGCTGTTTTTCCTAGACATATATGCCTATGGTGTAATTCCTTTTGTTTGGTTGGCTCTTTGAGACAGAGTCTCATTATGTAGCCCGGGCTGATATGGACTCACTTGGTAGGCTAATTTGGCCTTAAACTCATAGAGATCCTTGTAGTCCTGCCTCCAGAATGCTTGGGATTAAAGGTGTGCACCCTCACGCATGACTTTACTCCTTATTTTAATTCCTTATTATTGAACTTTTTCCATTTATTTATTCATTCATTCATTCATTCATTCATTCATTCATTTTGAACGGGGTGATTTGAGACAGGGTTTCTTTGTGTACCTCTGACTGTCCTGGAACTCACTCTGTAGACCAGGCTGGCCTCAAATTCACAGAGATCCACCTACTTCTGCTTCCTAAGTGCTAGGATTAAAGGCCTGTGCCACCAGGCCACCACGCCACCACCCACCACCTGGCTTGAACTCTCTCTGAGAGAGAGAGAGAGAGAGAGAGAGAGAGAGAGAGAGAGTTCAAGACAGGGTTTTCTCTGTGTTACAGCAGCACCAGCACCACTTGTTCTGGAACTAGCTCTGTAGACCAGGCTGGCCTTAAACTCACAGAGATCTGCCTGCCTCTGGCCCCCAAGTCCTGGGACTAAAGGCATGCACCACCAGTGACCAGATTGAACTATTTCTTGATGAAGGCTTCTGGCTTTCCTGAGTTACTATGGAGTAGACACACAATTACCATGCATATAAAATAAAAATGGGACGATGAGGCCACAGGATGTGCAAAATTTGTGGGGGTTTTTTCTTCTTTAAATTTTGCCTCTGCACGGTTTAAGTATTATTTGGGGAAAAGCAGAGATCTGACCCCATGCCAAGTTCACTTAAAATAATGGAGGCTATGCTGACGATTGCTTACAGACTTGCCAAGCTCCCGTTAGCAAAGATTGGGAGCTCTTTCTCAAAAGTCTGGCATTGTACTCCCACGAAGGCAATGCAAATCCAAAGCGCACGGCAATGTCAGGATGAAGAGACTGGGAATGATCTTACCCTCAAACTATTTTTAATATTATTCTCAAACTATCCCTTAACTAATGATTTCTAAAAGGTAAGTTGGATCCTAAATGAGGATTGTGTTCAGTTAAATAAGATGAACTGTTCTCCTGGCCATACCCATATCTACACATGTCCTGGTTTTTCCCCCATGGACAAGTTTCCCTGAAACTCTGTCCTGGGGGAGCTGTAACGAAGATTCCCTGGTGACCTGCACCTGCCAGCTTGCAGCTGTCACCAGAAGCAGGAAGGGTACTCTCTGTCTATGAGAGGTAATCCTGCTACCTTATTATCAGTGGCTGACATACTGACCCAAGAATTTAGACACACCACTTCGGACAAGATGCTTTGATAATGTCCTGTGCTCACCATGCACACCCGCCTCCCCACCCAGCAAAAGAGCCGGGTCATTTCTTGAGTCTGAGAAACGGCAGATGCAGTGGGCCCCTCGTGTTTCGAGAGCTGCAACAGATGCAGTGGGCCCCTTCATGTTCCTGGCCTGCTTGGCTTCTATTCTTGGAAGGAGCCTCCCAGCATTACTTGCGGTTCCAAATTCCTTTCCAGAGTAAAGCTGGGACAACCTGGTGTTTTCAAACTCCAGAAAACATTTGTGGCAAATTAAAAAAAAAAAAAGGAGAAAGAAGTAAAACAAGTCGAAAAGAGGATGCCAAGACGACAATCTCCTGTCCAAGAATCCAGCTCTTCCCTAACTCTGTTCTAACGCTCCTTAGGGTGCTGCCCCAAGCACACCACAGAAGGCAAAAAAAGAGGGCCATGGGCTGTGAGGACAGATTGCAGGAGCTAATGTCAAATCTCCTTCCATTGTCTTAGAAGGCAGTTGGGGCTATGCCTTCTAAACTGGGACCTCTGATGGACTTGGCAGAGCTGCTTACCGCAAAGCCACCTAGTATGTCTGCTGGAGCACACTTAGAAAGTGCCTCTTGTAGACTCCTGTTCAGGAGGTGGGGGAGGCAGCAACCCCAGTAGAAACCCCCTGTCACTTTGCTCAGCTTGGATTACAAAGGACAAAACCACTTACTTACCCTGTAGTCAGTGATGAGTCCTGGAGAAAAGAGAAAGACAAAGAAATGCCATTAGAGAGGGAGATGTTATAAATGATGTCTTATGGGGGCAGACAAGAAACTACCCAAGGACTGGCTAGGGCTATGCTTCCTTTGTGGCTCAAGGTAACAGATTCAAGGGAAGTCCCTGAGAGCAGCATGCCCAGGACATATTTGGAAGGCTGCATTATTAATGGCACTGGTGATACAGAAAATGATTTAAATAATAAGCGAGGTGGGGGGAGGCAGTTCAAGGGTGTTGGCTGGCATCTGGCTCTGTGAATATACTCTTAGTCAAATTCCTCATCCTGGACTCAGTGTCCCCAGTTGGTTATGAAAAGGCGTTTTGCACTCTGGTGCCTAGAGCCCTAGATCCCAGGATAGTGTGAAGAAGGCCAGGTGGGGAATCACAAACCAGTTTCTAGAGTGTCCTGGACAGAGACTAGGGAGGAATGTTGAAAGGCTGTGCAGATGGGCACAACCTCCTCCATGAACACAGGCTAGGCAATGCATGCTACGGTTTGTAAGGGTCCCTACTTTTCAGGCAATAGTCACTGCAACATGGCCATTTCTAATATACCCAGCATCCACTGTGCAGGAGGATTCACATCCTATTTATAGGGGATCTAAAGCTGTTACCTGACTTCCATCCGGCCTCAGGAAAGTCTAGGTAAAAGTGGCAGTATCGGGGGCCATGCGTAACAGTCTCAGCCTATCTTCTGAATAACTCTGAGACAGAGCTTGCATTGTACATGGGGTCCTCAGCTCCCATCCCACACTCTGACCTTTTCTTCGGAGCCTCTGGTCAGTAATGGAGCTATTAAACAAACCCAGCGGCAGTAGCGTGGTGTCAAAAATAGCCCAATAGTGACTCACAAAGGCCCAAGGTACCTGGTAAAAGCTCCATGACTCATACGTGACAATGAATGGATGACATTTCCTCCTCAGAGTGTTTATGTCTGAGCCATCTGATAGAGTCCCACTAGCACATTCGGCTACTTTAATCAAGTTGTTGTGTGAAACCAAAGGAAATTGAAAAGGTGGTTCCACCAGATGAGCCATCTCTCAAGTGCCATCCACTTACTGGGGGGTTGTGGCTACCACGTGGAAAGCTTCCATGGGTGAAAACCTGCTTCTTCGTGAGTCTGTTTCACTGGGGAGGAGTGAGGACTGGGCTTCTTGTACACTCACTTAGTGCCAGCAGAAGCAATGGCCGACTCTTCTCTTCAACCAGCAAGCTCCTATGGCTATGGCTGTATACACACTGTGGACTGCTTAATGTGCCTCACAGACCTACTGCATCTTTAAACCCTCATAATTTAATTCAGCATGGGCAGCTTTTAAATGGAACATTAAAGCAATCAAATCAGGCAATGCTTAAAACTGTGAGAAATACAATATATTGACAATTGTGGTTTAAATGGCAAATGCCTCCCAAGGGCTCATATAGTTGAACCCTTGGTCCCGAGCTGGTAGTGGTGTTTGGAGAGGTTATGGAACCGTTGGGAAGCAGAGCTTTCCTTGCTGGAGGAAGTACAAAACTGAGGGCAGGCTTTGTGGATTTATAGCCTTAGCCCACTTCCTGCCCCCTCTCTCTCTGCTCCTTATGTGGGGATGAAATGTGACCAGCTAGCTTTCTGTTCCTGTTGAGCCTTGCCTGTTGTCAGGCATTTTTCTCACCACCATAGACTCTATCCCTCTGGAACTGTGAGCCACAGTTAACCCGTTTCTCTTCTAAGTTTCTTTTGTTCATGATATGTTCTCATGGTAACAGAAAAATAACTAACACAGAAATATTTGCATTTGGAAGGCTGAGTTAGAAAATCTAATTTAGCATTGATTCTTTTCTAGTTTGCAAAATGGGTCTTTATTAACACAGATTATATGTGAAAAGCCTACTTAATGAGAGCAATCATTTTCCCTTTTCCGTCAACAGAAGCCAACATTTTCTGTTATATAAAAACCTCGGGCTGGAGATACAGGCTCAGTTGGTAGAGGGTTTACTTAGCATGCAAAAAAATCTAGATTTGAGCTCCAGAATTATAAACTGGGTGTGGGGGCACATTTCTGTAATCCCAACTCTAGGGGGGAAGTGTAGAGGCAAGACCGTTTAAGTATGAGGTCATCATCCTTCGCTACACGGTTGAGTAGAAATACTTGTCAGGGAAATCTGGACATCCACTCTCTTGGTGCCCCTCAGACCCCAGCCTACCCTGACTCATGATTTTGTAGTGGGGGCTGTGGCCTACAAGGAAGGATAATAGTCACATAGAATGGAGTACTTTATTTTTGTAAGAATTCGGCAGCTTTGCTTACCAGGGTTTGATGAGGAGACTCTGGCAGAACTTCCCCTCTCTCTTTGTCTCAGAGAGAGAAGGCTCTGTCAGTACTACGGCCCCTGCTATAATTTCAGCAGATCACAGTCTGCAGTGGTGCTATTGGGGGATGCTTCAGAGCCTCAAGAGGCAGGGCCTACTAGGCTGCACTTGGATCACTGGGGATGTACATTCAAAACGAATTGCGATCACCCACCTGTTTTTCTCTTCCCCTCTTCTCCCCACCTCTGATGTATGAATATGCCACAATGTGAGCACTTATTTTACTATGGGATGCATTTATCTAATTATTCTTTAACAATAAAAACTCGGGAGTCAGATATGGGGTAAGAAGCTGAAAAATGAGAGAAGCAGTGGAATAGTGATCAATTCTCTCTCTCTCTCTGAGAGAGAGAGAGAGAGAGAGAGAGAGAGAGACCCTCTCTCTCTCCCTCTCTCCTCCATTCAAAAGGCCTGGGGACCCTCTCTAAGTCCCACCCTACTACTTCCAGTGTCTCTCTGTCTGCAGTCCCCCAAAATCTCTCTGCTTAATTTTGGTTCACCTAGTTGCTAGCTCCGCCCTCTGATTCAAAGCAAATTTTATTGGCAGTTTTGAGAGCATCAGAACACAATCGAAATATCACAGAACAACTACGTGTTCCTGCCAGGGTGTGCTTCTTTCACTGAAAGCCCAATTCTACAGGGCTGCCCCATCTCGGACTTGAGCTTCTAGAAATATGAGTTAAGTGCCTCAGGCATCCCACAGTCGTAACAGGAGGCTCACTTACACAGTCATCGTGGCTCAAACACCTCATTGTGCCTGCTTTCTGTCATGGGCTCTGGAAAGGACATGGCTAAATTAGAGGCCACCCCTGTAACTGTGGGCCTCTTGCTATGGCTTCTGAGAGAAGTCTGTGTGCACGCTCCCACTATGCGCTGGTCCTCCTCCTCACCAGTCTGTGCGGACACCGAGCCTCCTTAGCCGTGGCACCATTAGCGCCAGGCACAGAACACAGAACCAAATGCAGGAGTGTGCATTGGTGCACAGGCCCGAACTAAGTTTTCACCGTATTTTCTCTCCATTCCCCTTCTCTACCCAGCCCTCTTCCTTGCCTCTTGTGACCTTCTTCATGGTATTGATTGATACTGTGGAACGACAGCAGCACCGTCATTATTGTGTTTTCTTTCTTGGGAGACTTGCCTGTGCCTGTACTGCGGCCGGTGGCCGCTCTCCTCTTGTCCCTGCCCCCAGCCTGTGTAACTCGATGCTTCCAGGGTGAGAAGGAGCCTCTGCTAGAGAAATGCAGCTGCTGCTCTCAGCACAGTGTAAGGGGAGCTGTGAGGGTAAACCGGGGCAGCAAGGAACCCCTCAAGTCCCGAGGAAGGCGCATTGCCAATGCAGCACGCAAGAAGACAAAACCCTGAACAGACAGCAGAGGTGGAGAGGCCTCTCACCTGAGTCCTGATGGCTGTGCTTCAGATAAACGGGGTCCATTTTGAAGGCGCCTGTTAAGTCAGTTCTCTTTTTTACCCTGATTTGAGAGAACAAAAGGCAGGGCCTCTAAATCACAGCAGGAATAAAAATATTCTAGAGACATTTGCACCCTTCCCTTTGGCTATCAGACTGTTAAGAACACCGATTGGAATTTCCCCAGGAATCTCATGCTGGGAAAAGGAAAAGGATAGAAGCCAGGGCCAGCCAGAGGGTAACTTGTCTCCCAGAAACAGGTTTCACCGAGTTCTGAGGACTTGTCAGGCCACTTTTGTAGGGGACAGTGGAGCCAGGGCCATGATGGGCTGGACCACACATTGACCGGGGCTGCTTAGTTATGCAGATCCCTTGCTCTTTAGTTAAACCTGATTTCCATGTCAGTACCCAGAAAAGGAGGGTGGAAGTGTCACTGGGCCTCTTTTTGTTTCTCTTCCCAGTATGGCACACTGAAGAAATCCTTTTTTCTGTTTAACATTACTGTGCCTCTTAATTGGCATATTGAGGGTAGGTGGGCAAGCCTAGCTTGTTAGAGCTGCCAGAGTCCAGGCTCTGGCCCTAATAACTCAGGGGGCACACCTTGCTGGACAGACAGCACCACACTGGGCTCTCCACTATACTGGCTTCCATGGTCTCACATTTTGTATGGGGCCTTTGATTTCCAGAAATCGGTAGTGTTTCACTGTGGCTTTCTATGTGTGGATTTCAGCCCTGTTTTTTTTTTTTTTTTCTCTCTGCTATTGGTGATCAAGTCCAGGGCCTCGTTCATTCTAAGCAAGTGCTCTAATACAGACAGCCACACCACTAGCTCATCACTATGATTGGCCTTCATTTGCATTTCTGATAATGGATGGAACTAATTACTTTCTACTAAAGAGGCCTTGTGTTGGACACTGCATGTAAGCGGTACACATGCGCGCATGTGCACGCGCGCATGTACACACAAACAAATAAATAATAAACAAGCAAATGAATAAATAAATCTTTTAAAAAATACAAACTTAGGGCCAGGCATAGTGAGTGTCACGTGCCTTTGGTTTTGGCCTGCAGGGGTATTGAATTTTACCTAATGCTTTTCCTGAACCTGGTGGGATAACTCTGTTTCTCATTTTTATTTGGCATGACAAACAACTTTTTCAAACCTTCTAATGTTTTAACACACATACATATGTGGGATACACACGGTCTGGTCCATTATGCTATTTTGTTAAGCACCACTGTGATCTTATTAACATCTGACTTAAAATTCAAACTTTTAAGTTTGTGGGGTTATCCTATGTTTTTCTTTCTGGGCTTCTCACTTAAATTTGGAATCGAGCCGAAACTAACTTGATGACATAAGAGACATTTGCTGTTCCCTATGAACTAACTGCATTTGTGCTTGGAACGACAGCTCCCTTGATAGACCGCAGAAGGGCCAAATTTGATTGTTTTACAGACATAGTGTTCAAGTTTTCTATTTATTCTTAAGTCAGTTTTGGAGGAAAAAAAGTTTTTGTAGGATTGTATGTGTAGCTGTGGATGTTCTTGACATGACTTCTTCATTTGTGGTGCTGGGGAAGGAATCCAGGGCCTCCAATGTGCTGATGGGGAGTGGGGGGTGTTGGAGGGAGGTGAGGGGGTGGGGTGGCAGTTACTGCATCCCAGCCCTTCTTTAATTTCTATTCATCTTTCCCAAGATCATTTATCGAAGCAGACAGAACAGCAACCAGTGTCTGGCTTTGCTGATCGTCTCTGCAGCTCTGATATGAAGGGATGGTACAGTCTGAGCAGATCATCTCAAACTTCCGTGTGAAGGAACCAAAGCACAAAATGAACAGTAAAAAGCTTAGGCACAAAATAATGAATTCATTAAGAAACGTATTTACTGTGCCTGGAGTGATGGCCAGATTCAGAAACTTCCATTATCTTGTCTATTTCAATATTTGAAGAAGTCAACCGAAATATTTACGTTACGTTATGGGCAAGCCGTTGGAGAAGTCTCGTTGAACGAAAGAGAGACGCTGTTGTTTTAAAGGTTACAAACAGAGTGCAAGACAAACAAACACAGAAATCCCACCCCAAACCAAACTGTATTTGCTTCTTGTTTTAGTCAAATCTTAAACCGTATCTGTAAAAAATTATTAACCCGGGACTGCTGACCTGTGTTACATTTTGCAGGGTCTGAGGGTCAGGTACCTCAGAACTCTTGGTGTTCCCTTACAGGTCTCCTGACGGCCTGCACTCTGTTTTGACAGGGCAGATCACATTACTGCAATGATATCAGGGCTAGCAAAAGATTTCTTTCTGTTTAGCAGATAGATGTTCAGGACAGTGCAAAAGACCATTGAAAAAGTTCTCAGATTTCATCCTCTGAGTGACTCCCTGTCACCACCTTACGAGGCGCCATCTTCCCCTAAATCCCTCTGCAAACACTCAGAAGGGACACCCCCTCCCCAGCATGCTCCACAGAACCCCTCCGTGAAGGCAGCTGGGCAGAGAAAGACAGGATGGGGATGTTATGTCTAGCTAGTGACCTTTTGCCTTCAGGCTGTACTTACTGGGCTAAAATTCAGGGTCTTTTGTAGTGTTCAGAGAGAAAACAGTCAATAACTGTTTGAACAAAAGTTGAAACAGAATGGCTGCCTAAGTCTGGCCCTCCCCTTCACCCAAACACAGCCCCTTTCTTCAGCTTCTTCTGGGCCCATGATGAATGACCCCACTTGGTTCCCTGTGCACATCTCTGCATGGGTCTGTTAGATAACGCGCTGTTTCCTGTATCTGCTCTTCGGCGTTGGCATGCCTCGAAGCGCAGAATTCTGTCTTACTCTTTACTGGGGCCTGCGTTTTAAGACACCAGTCCCCCAGCCCTGATACAGATCGCTATGTACCCTTTCATAAGAGAAAAACATTCCCCCCAGCGCCCCTAGCTCTCTCTACCTATCTCTCTGTCTCTCTGAAGGAATCTGTTTTGCTGCACAAGCTGGTTTCAAACTCCAGGCCTGAAATAAAGCTCTTATCTCAACTTCCTGAGTAGCTGAGACCATAGGTGCATGCCACCACGTATTTCTGGATTAAGCCTTAAGCCCTAGCTTCCTTGCCCATAAAACAAGGAGGCAATTCCTAACCCGCAGAGCTATTGAGAGGGTGAGATAAACTGTGAAGTGCTGGAGAAAGAGCAGGCATTGTTCAGAAGGTAAAACTCTTAAGCAAAGCACCCGTATTGCTGTGAATGTCTGACATGGGGATGTTTATGGCAAGTCCTTCATCACTTGGAGCAAGGACCAGAGAAGAGTAGAGGAATTCTGTCCATGCAGCCTGAGAACTTTGGTGTGTGCTGCTTCTTGGCAGAACTCTGTTATTGTCATCTAACTTGACATTGCCTTTCTCCAAGACAAGGTTTACTTTTCTGGGAGCCTCGTACTTGCCTGGGTAGCTGACTCGTAGGGCTGTGTTGAATCTGAAAGCGTGTGCCCTGCCCAGGGATACTCAACAGTAACCCCTCCTAACGATGAGAACGACATTTTGGAAAGAAACACGTGTCTAGAAAACCACCCATTTTTAAATGTAGTAGCTTATTTGAAACAAATTCAAAACCATCTTCCAACAAGATGATCTGCAACTCTTTCAACCAAATCTGAGCTAGACGTTGGGTTTGTTCTACCTCAGGGCCTTTGCACAAACTTTTTGACTCCTGCCTGTCCTTTCCCTATTCAGAGGTCTGGTCAAATGTCACTTCCCCAAAGGGCCTTCTCCTGACCTCCCTATCATAAATAACCAACCAGTGAATGAAAGAGCCAATTCATGGTGTCCTGGGTACTTTTTCCTCCTCATGTCAGCTCCCAGGCCCTCCTCACCCAATTCTCTCTCCTCATTTTTCCCCAAGAATTCCCCTGATAGCATCCTAATCACAGGCACTGAATTCACCATTACTTACATTTTATATTCTGCCCCCCTCTATGTTATCTAGTTTTTTAGCTTATACCAGTTATTATTTTATTTCCTGGCACTCCGTGGCTAAGAGCACTAGAGTATAAAATAATTTTGTTCTTGCTCTAACTTCATAATGCTCAGATTCAAGTACAACTATATTAGAACAATGAATTTTCTTTTAGTTGCAATCTTAATGTTGACTCCGAATCCTGAAGTGATCAGAAGTTGTCAGAGACTTCATGGTTACTAGGTCACGATAGTGACCTTAATGGAATTACCAGATACCTCTTATAAAAGATCCTAGACAACCTCCTCACCCCTTCCACTAGAGGTGGACACACTAAGAAGGATTTGTGAAGAAACAAGCCCTAACTAACTCTGATATAGAGTCTACTATGGCCTTAACCTTAGGTTTTCAACCTCCTCCACAACTGCCAGAAATAAATTTGTTAGTAGTCTACCGAGCCTGTGGTATTTCATTAGAGCAACGTGACTCTAGTAACACGCCTGTGATGGTTTGGATATTTGTACCTCCAAAGGCCCAGAGAAGACTGGTCCTCAGCCTGTGGCAGTATTTGGAGTTGGTAGAGCCTTCCAGAGAGGAGGCCTAGTTGGAAATCTTCCAATGGCAAGCTGTGCTCTTTAAGGAAATCATAGGAGCCCAGGCCCTTCCTATCTCTTTGGTGTCTTGGCTGGCTAGGGCACAAACAGTTTCTACACCCATGTGTTTCCTCCATGATATGCTGTCTGACCACAAGCCACAAGGAATGGAACCTATTGACCATAGACTGAAATCTCTGAAACTGTAAACCCAAACCTTTGTCTTCTTTCTAAGTTCATTCGCTTCAGTATTTTGTTCTAACGACAGAAAGCAGGATGGCTGAATGGGTAGAGGTGCTACCATACAGGCCTGGCAATCTGAGTTCAGTCCTCAAATTCCACAGGATGGCAGGAAATGGCCAACTCCTGAGTGTTGCCCTCTGACTTCTACACACATTCTAAGGCTTGTACATGCCTGTACACACACACACAACACACACACACACCATACACTAAAATTAATAAATAAAATTTGTAGAATGTTATTAAAATCTTGGGTGAAAAGACTGTGACAAAAATGAATTTGCTTTTTATAGCTGTTAAAGGATTGCAGATAAGCTAATAAAACAATAAACCGATTATTTGGTAAACTGGGGGACTTGACATTACTTAAATTGAGTGAGAGATGGGTTCCTTCCCATTTTAAGGTAAAGTATCATCCATTTAATTACATTATACACTGAGTAATTTTGTAAAGCAAGCATATTGAAAACCTTACCTGTTATATGAAAGTCGAACAAAGGTTTCCCCTCTGGTTCTATGGAGTAATTAATCAATTTCTCACTCTGATTTTTTTTTTAAGAAACTAGATTCTAGTGTCCCTACATCACCTCCAGACATTATTTCTTAAAGCATCATTATGTCCTACAATATTATTTAATTTTTAAACTTGGTTCTCTTACTTAAATATAGCCAAAGTGATTACTGCACTGTTACTAAGAATTTCCAGAGAGTTTTAAAGACATGGCTCTTTTATTTGTTCTCAGCAAGTACTTTTAAGCATTTAGGTTGTTTAAACTCAGAGCTAGTCAGAAAGACTGATGATAAAGCTAAGAATAAATACACAGAAGCAAAATAATTAAATATAAGTGCTGAAGTTCCCTTAGATTTGTTGTCCGCTCGGGAGTGATAAGTCAAATGGCAGGTCGGCTGTCTCCACTCTTCCCTCAAGCTAATCAGTTGCAACAATACATTCTAGATAAAAGTTTACAGCCGGAGTGAGGTTGAGCAAGAATTCCAACAGTGATTCTTGAAATGGAAGTGACTGATGAACTAAGTGATTAGATGTGTTTTCTGTGCTCACACCAGGGCCCTGGATGTGTTCTGGCAGGTAGCCCCCCTCATCTCTGTGGAGCAAGGGTCACCGCGGGCAATGAGTATCTTAACAACAAAGAAACTTACCACATGGCAGAGCAGTCAAAATTCACCAAAAGCCACTTGTGGGGATTAAAGTTAAAGGAATCTGCAAACTGCAGAGGAATAAGAAGAACAAAAAGGAAAACAGTCACTGCTCTTTAGGGATAAAGCAAGACCCTGTGCCTTCTAAGAGTTCATTACACACACTAATATCACACACGATTCCCCAGTGCAAGCGTTCAAAGCACTGGAAATCCAGAATATTTAATTTATAAGTACTATGTCCCAAAAAGACAGATTGGGCCTGCAAATACTTTATGCACATCGTTCCTTCAACTACCCAAACTAGCAAAGTCCACAGAATATATGTATCATTGTGTGCCCAGGAAAGAGAAAAAATTTATAACTAAATTGACAGTGATTAGACATTCCCTTTTATATTTGACTGAAGGTTCCTTTGCCAGCCTGACAACAAACCCTACTTTCCAGGTACTTAAGGGTTTTCTGCCTCGATTTGAAAGATGATGTCTAAGTTCCCTGAATTCCTGACAGTCCCTGGTTTCTTGACTGGAGGATCACAGCTAACAGCCGCAGCCTCAGAGACCATGTTTTCAGGGAGAAAGTGGGTTTCAGCTACCGACAGCAGCTGACGGCTCCTGGGTTTCAGCTCTGCACACACAAACCCCAGAGTCTCACAAAGGCTGCTTTCTGCCTTTTCCCAAACGCAGGCCCTGGGTTCCCATGTGACTGATGAGAGGCAATGAGTCCATCTGAATGTCAGGGATTTGGCCTCCGAGCTCAATTTAGATAGAAGCGAGGCTCAGTCTCGCCCAATTTCCTAAAGAGACATTTTTCAAACTTCCCAAGGCTTTGCGGTGGCTCCTCTTTATTTAATTCCAGGGACCCTCACAGAGGAGCCAGCAAAGCCCTAAGGGGCCTGATTGGTGTCAGTGATAGACTTGGGGCCAGCCAAGCAAGCTTCCATATGGACCCAAGCTGGAGGTGCCGATTCATTTCCTCCCAGGTTTCAGAAAAAGTAATTTTGAGAAGGAGACAGGAAATTACAGCAAGTTTCATTTGTTGATAAAAGGAAACAAAAGGTTAAAGAGGAGCATTGTTTGCTGGGGATTTTATTAGTTCCCTCCTCTGGGGCTGATCTGTTTAAACTTCTTTCATTACGGTACAGTGATATTTTCCTCCCGCTGACAGAGAGGACGGCCCTTATCTGCAAGGGTCGGGCCACAGCAGGATATTGCAGCCGCTTATCTGACCACGGAGCAGCCAAGCCCTCAACCAGGCAAGGAGAGAGGGGTACCACTAATGGAGGAAAAATTGTAGCGGCTCCTTGTCCCTGTGAGTGCCGCGAAAGCTGTCTACTGTTGATAGGATCTGGCTGCAGTGCCCATCGCTGTGGTGGTCTGTCTGTCCCGCAGCCCTCTGTGAAAGGCGAAACTTTTGAGTTGTCGGTTCAGGCCAAAGAGGAGCACTGGTCGGTCAGGAAACCCTAAACCTGGACTCAGCAGCCTTCTGCCTAGGCCTGACTCTAGGAAAGGAGATGCTCGGCCCTTCTTCCCTCCACTAATTGAAGGACAAATGGGCTGAGTGTCCCTTATCTGAAATGCTTCTTTATATTTAAAAGTATTAGCACATACAGAGTGAAGTTGATTAGCCATTGGCCCCGAAACTAAACATGAAATAATATATAAGTGTCCGTTGGTGCAGCTTGGAGGTAGTTTTACTCAGTGTTTTTAAAATGTCGATGTATGAAATGAAGCTTTACAATATGGAATTTGCCTCTTTGGCATAAGTGCTCGGAAAGTTTCGGATTTTGGACTCTGGAGTTTGGATTCGAAATGTCCACATATCATCATGATTAGTGTTCATTTCTGATACCCAAACACCCACAAAACGAGCTGTGGGACATGAAAGGGGTTTGGCATCAGAATCATAGTATCAGAACTTCCCACATGTTAACGTACCCCTCAGTCCTTGGTGGTTTCAACCTCTTTCTGCTTCCTAGGATGGATCTAAGTTTAGCATGTGAGAAACACTCAATAAGGAATTACTGACTGCCTGTGCGAATGAGTGAGTGCTGCACAGATAGAAACCACAATGCGATTTTGTTCATTAGCAAGAAGGAGAGAGATCATTCTCTCCAAAGATGGGACAATTTGTATTCCATACCTTTGATGCTCGCTTTTCTGTTATTGCAGTCTTATGAGAATCCAAAGTAGTAATTAGAAAATTGATTGGCAAGCCTGATATGCAAGCAGAAAGAGGTTTAGAGGTAGTTTCTTCAAGCCCTGGTGGTAAGTAGTAATGCGTGCTCAGTTGTCTAAGCAGCAAACTCTTCTTAAACCCTTTAAGCGCGATTAGCACAGCCACTCCTTAGGATAAACCCAGGAGGAAATCCATTTTACGTGTGAGTAGAAGGTACCTGAATTGCCCAAGGTCACATGGTGATTCCAATCCAGGAGCCTAACGCTAAAGCCTGTGTGCTGATTCCGCTTCCCTTAGAAGGTGAAGTCTCAAGAAACCACTTCTTCCATGAAGAAAGCAATTCTTTCCTGGCTAAGGCACTGGCTCTTCTATTTTAGTATCGCCTTCCTTGGACACACTTCTACAAAAGGCCTCTCGGGGCTCTTTAGTGCATTAATCTGCTAGTTGCCAGGGAGAAAAGTTTCCTGTCCTGTGGACTGCCAAACAAGAATCCTGCATGAGTCTGGAATGCTATCGGTGATACCTGTGGTAAGTCTGCACTGATTTATGTTCTGTAGTTCTATGGAGAGAAGAGTCCTAGCTAACTGTTTTGATTGCACTTCTCAAGGAAGAGTTTCATTTGATATGAATGGACACATTTTGCGATTTTCAGAAGACTCCATGGGACACTTAAGTGCATTGGTGACTTTCTATGGGATATTGACTAAGGAGACGGTCTTGCTCAGGTACACAAGAAGATTGTGAACAACACATTGAGTCATATTGGTGGGAATTGCAGGTTGACGTTTTGAATTACTGTTTGGGTGGAATGCGTAGAAATTTTATTTTGCTCAGAAATATTTTTCCATAGATTTATAAGTATAAGCCTAACCTATGATGCACAGCTCTGCCCAGAATTTATAGCAACTGGGAAATAGCTGTCAGTCTCGAGAAAGCTTCAGAAGACAGATTGTATGACTAGAATGTCCCTAGCCCCTTTCCTGAGGAAGTGTAATTTCTTTTTATTAAGTTAGTTTTCACTTTTAAAAATTATGGGGGGGGGCATGAGATAGATACATGTGACCGCAGGTGTGCACAGGCTAGAGACATCAAATCTCCTAGCATTGCCGTTATGGGAGTGGGAGTAGATGCTGGAAATCAAACTCAGGTCCTCCGCAAGAACAGTACGTACTTGGAATCACTGATTCACTTCTCCAGCTCCCTGGGGAGATGTAATTTCTAATAACCACTGCAGTTGGCAGTTGGCTAGAAAGTAGTTTGCTAAAAGAAACCAAAGCAGTAAGAGTTGGGGTGTCCAATTCTTACAAAAGCAGAATTCACTGATAACACATTGAGGTTTTTTTTTTTTTATGATCTTGAGTAGCAGTGATGCTCAATGGCTGAATACTTGCCAGGTACACAGGAGGCCCCTGGGCTTGATTCCCAGTGCAAAACGTCAAAATAAAAGACCTTGTTAAACAGTTTAAGGCATACTCACCTCCACACCATTCAGAAGATACCTGAACTCAGGACAGATAAAGGCGCTGCCCGCATAAGCAGCATCAATGTGCAGCCATATGCCCTCCAGGTTGCCTAATGGTCAGAAGCAAATGGTGAGATCACACTTGAACACACCCCCACCTCATGCAGAGCAAGAATTGCCTGTCTGGAATCTAGCAAACCTCTTACATACAGCATATCAATAGTATTTGTGGGACAAATAGCTGGATCTCTAAGAGGCCCCTCCTATCAGGAGGCTGTAAAACTGATGGCAGAGATACTTGCCCAGAGAGCTGTCAGAAAGCCGTGTGTGTATGTGTTTGTGTGTGGGGGGGGGTGGCATAAATCTTTTATCCCATCATTTGGGAGGAGGGGTAGATTTCTGTGAGTGAGTTCAAGATCAGCCTGGTCTACAGAGCAAGTTCCAAGACAGCCAGGACTGTTACACAGAGAAACCGTGTCTTAAAAAAACAAACAAAAAGCAAAAAAGAAAGAAAGAAAGAAAGAAAGAAAGAAAGAAAGAAAGAAAGAAAGAAAGAAAGA
>LOEQ01003291.1:307098-322694 GCA_001685075.1 Bramus lutescens | reverse complement strand
CCCGGGGCCTGACATTTGACTGTACCTCCCTGCACGGGCTTTGCGCTGACTGGCTTAGCTTATTTGTTCAACTTGTAGGCCAGAGTCAGAATTTTTAATTTTACTCAGAGAACAAATGGCAGGGGAAATCTCCTGAAGACGAAACTTGACAGGGGCTGTGAGAGGTGTTCTGGAACAGAGGCGCCGAGGCTGAAGACAAGCTGCCTCCCCAGAGCCTCTATCTTCTGTCTGAAAACAAGAGTGAGTACCCGCTATCTCAGCTCCCACTCCACCCCCCACGGAGGCGGGTCGTCTAGTGCACAAACAATCTCATTCCCCTTATAGCCGCAGCTGCCTAAGTGCAGAGGAAGGGGGCAGAGGCCCAGCTCAGACTTTACACGTGATTTGGTGATCAGGGTCAGACCCGCTTGGTCAGAATCATGTTAATGAATAGGCTTTTGGGTGAATTGCTTGATGGGTAAAGCCGTACTGTGGAGACACACCACTGAGGTTCGCTGCAGCCCTTTGATCCCTCTCTATCAGGGATGCTCAGCCATTCTGTGGCCTTGGGCAGAAGCAGTGGACACAGCCCGCCCGTGCCTAACCAAAATGAAGAAAACATTCCCTCGGTACATGAAAGTACCTTTGGACAGATGTAAGAATGCTACAAGCGCCTTTATTTATGATAATTAATTAAACTATTTGCAATCAACCACCAGGAACCTTTTTTTTTCCTTTATAGGATAACTAGGCACCAAGTATGGTGAAGCAAGTGCTGAGTTTGGGGGGCCTTGGGAGAAAACCCTACTCTACCTTTGGAACCCATGTAATTTGGATCTATCATTGACTAGCCAACGAGAGCTTCATGGACCACCCAACTTATTTAAATCTCAGTTGTCTTAGTTGACACTGAAAAAAAAAAGGTAGGTGTTTCTCTTTAACCTATCTGCTTTGGTGACCCCATGACACCAGAACTGTAGCTTCCAGCAGTGCTATATTAGCATAAACCCAGCCGCTGCTGTCTGACCTTATAGATATACTCACCCCTGGCATGATTATCTTCTCAATGTCTTTGATTATGTCTTCATATGCTTCTGGTTCCTGGGGGGCAGTGGTGGGGATTAGGGGCCGAAGGTAGCCCGGCTCCACATCAGGGTACACTGGGCGTCTTTCAATGCCTTCCAGATAGTCAGCTATGTAATCCACCATCTCCTTCCCTCTCCTCCGGAATTCGCTGGAATCCATGTTGAAAACTGAGAAGAGAAATCAACCCACAAAACTTTACGTCTGTGAAGTGGAGGGACAGGTCCAGGGGGCTGTGACTACATCCTAGAGATCACTCAGCTGCCCTTGCTTTATTCTACGTCTAGATGAGACAGACAGGGCCACCGGATTCACCCAGGGCAGCACAATGCCGATCCCACACCTCACAAGACACTCAGTGAAGACCCCGCAAGCACCTTCATCATTTTATTTATTTTTATTTCAGTAAAATGCGAGAAGCACACATTCATGGATCATTCCAAGTTTAAGGACAAACACTGGTCCACATTCTGCCTGTACCCTTTGTTACCATGTGAAACAGCCTTGCACTTTGACGCCCCCAACCCCCACTCTCATCAGCTGAAATGAAGATAATAATGCCAGCCCCTGAGGAGTGGGTGAGGGCATGATCACTGTGTGAGCTCAGCCCAGAGCCCAGGACAGCACAAGCCCTGGCCAAAGTTAGAGATGTGTTTTCCTGGCATCCCACGCCCCGGGGACCAGCACCTTTGCCTACAATCTGCTTTTCAGAATGATGCTTTCTTCACATCACCCATGCCACACACACAGGCAACTATCACCAACACTGCTACAACCTGAGCGATGCTGGCTACCACAGCTATTTTCTCCATGGGGCTTACTGCGGCTTGCTAGGGGTGAGGGTCATGACACTTTGGCAGTACATTTTGAGTGTCATTTTAAACAGTAAAATCACTAAGAAAACCAATAACAACATAAAGAATGACATGAAAACAGATCGTGAAAAGAAAAAAAAAAGAGGACTCGTATTTACATCACATGAGCTCAAACACCAGGCAGAATATAGCCTTGTTCAACCTCAGAGGGATTGTGTGCTTCTGATGATTCACACAGTTCCCCAGCTCTGCACTTGCTCAGGAAGGCATAGTGAGCCGTAACTGAGGATTCAGATACAAGTTAGCAAGCAGGAGAATCTGAACATCTGGAATTTATGTACAATAAAAACCAAACGTATTTGCAAAACAAGAAAGAGGGACAACCCCCCCAATCCTATCATCCCCAATTGTAACATGTGTCTTTTCTGAATAGTTCCTAAATTTGTGAGAGACAATTGAATGCTAAACAAAGGATACATTTCTAAATCCCTCCCTTAGTCCAGAGCTTTGTAATTGAAGATGGATTTTCCATCATAATAAGTACTGGGGATGAGTCAAATCCATTGTGATTAGCAATGGGGCTGACCTTCATGTCATGCTCCCAGCACTTCCCCATGCTCCTCATTGTCTGGGATGGGAGGGGGAGTTGGACAGATTTTGTGATGTTAAATGTGTTAGAAATGATTCATCAGACACCTTTTTAAAATGGGAAGACAGACTTTTTATTCAAGAGTATTGCATAAGGGAAAGAGTTTGACCTCAACTTTGAAACACCAGGGACAGATGGGGAATTGTAGCCAAAGGGGATTACTCAGGGCTCTCCAGAGGAGTGAAACCCACCATATACATATACTTCTAACTACAAAAGGGAGTTTATTGGATTGACTCACATGCGCAGAGGCTGTTTATTTCCACAATGGCTGTCAGCAAGCTGGAGGGAGGATTGGAGAAACCAGTTGCCATTTAAGTCCAGGGAGCCTTGGGACAGGAGAGACCAATGATGCAGCCCTGGTCAGAGGTCAAGGCCTTGAAGGTGCTTCAGGGAGTCATTGGGTACTTACTGAGAGGCCGAAGAAGCTGGAGCCCCATGTCCCAGGTCACCGGAACTGCAAAAGTCTCTGCCTGCTGGGAGAGAGCAGTGGGGCTTCCTCCTTCCGCCTTTCTTCTGCCTTTCAATTCATCTAACCCAGCCAATTGGTGCTGCTCAGACTCAAAGCGAGTCTCCCTCAGTTCACTGATCACCTCTAAGGTTTTCTGGTAATGCCTTTTCAGAAGAACCAAGAAATGGGCTTTCCCAGGTATCTCTAACTCCAACCAAGTAACAACCAGGGACAATCAAGACAGCAGCTGGTAAAAACCAGTGGGTAAGAAAAATTACCGAGAACATGGGAGTTAGTTTTGGGGCTGGGAGGTAGCACACTCGATCAGATACCAAGGGAGGAAGGAGACGAATCTGATTAGATACTAGCAATGTCGGCCCAGTAGATTGAGCTGAGCTTCTTTGTCAAACTAGGCTTACGCTGACTAAGGTTGTATTAGGTGGTAGCTGTTTTCCAGGGACAACCTGCCTGATTAGGATTTTCCTACCTCCAGTGTTCTCTCCTAAAGGGACAACACACAGGTACAGATGGCCCAGCCCCCATTTCAGAGTTATCGTTTGGGTGAACATTTCAGTCATGAGTGCTTGGGAGCCAATGGTGCATAAGATAAGATTTAAATTATAGCAACAACTGCCAAACTAGCAACAAGAGGGAAACCATCCTGATAAATGTATTTCAGTTGTGTGCCTTCTACACCCTGTGACTGGGCTGTAGTTGAGGAATATTACTGTCATTACCTGCTTCCTGTTCTGTTAGTGGGAAGGTGTGTGTGTGTGTGTGTGTGTGTGTGTGTGTGTGTGTCTGTGTGGTGGGAGTGGGGTTGGGGGTTGGGTTTCAGGGTTGATGCTCAGGGTTAAGGGCTGACCTGCTCAGACTCAGGCCCTGACTTGGCTATCTATACACTAACACACTACATGAGTTGCTGACACACTAAATGAAAAATTTCTGTGCCCCAATAAGCCTTTCTGCCGACACAATAATCCAAATCAGACCAAATCAAACCGAATGAGAAAAAGTCCAGGTTTAATGAATACAAATGCTCCCGGATGGCTTTCCAGCTCCCCAAAGAGGAGATGGGAAATCGGCAGATCAGAAAACCACACGTTTGTTCTCTGGGAGGCAGTTTAAATACCCTGCGGGTGTGATCTTGAACATCTCTGGGGAGGGGTCATCATTTGGCGGGCTTTCTCTAGGGTGGAGTCTGGACTGAGGCAACTCTGAGGGAGAGGAGACTTGAGGTGGAGCCTCCACAAGAACACTAACCCCTGTTTTCCTTAACTGAAAACAAAAATTAAGATAATGATAGTACTACCATGAGAATTTCATTGTGAATATTCAACAAACACATAGCAATAGCTTTGAACAGTGGTACAAAATAATTACTCAGGAATTGTCAGCCATAGTAGAGCCACATTGTTTGCCTTTTCATTTTCTGAGGTTTCAGTTACTTGCAGTCAACTGCAATCCGAAAACAATAAATGAAAAATTGGTGAAATTTTGAAACTGTACATCATTCTGAATAACGGGATGGCATCTGGGCCTTCCTGCTCCATGTCACTCAGCACAGGAACCATCCCTTAGCACAGTGTTTCTCCACTGCATATACTACCAGCCTGTTAGCCGCTTGATAGTTATCAGACTGACTGTCACAACATGGCAGTTCTTTCATTCAAGAGAGCCTCGCACTAACACAGTAGCTGCTTTGTTGCAAATTAGGTACCCTTAACTTATTTCTGTGCCTCATTTATTAAATGAGCTTCATCTCAGATGTGTGTGCACAGGATACATTTCTGTCCTGAGTTTTGGGTAGCCCCCGGAGGTCTTGAACTGTATCTCTCTGTGAATGACAGGCAACTATTGTCATAGCTTTTCCTTACGATTCCAAATCGTACCTCTGTTTCTCTGCTCCTGCATACTTTTGTTTTACGTTAGAAAATTCTAAAAGTAGAAAACATTTTTTTTTAAAAAAATCATTTCTTTAGGACAGATTTTTCTAGAGATATATGGCTTTAGTGTTTTTAAATTATACTGCCAAATTTCTCTGAACACATGGCTTTATCAAGTTACTCTTCTAATGGGGTGTGCGGTACAGTCTCTGAGGTTAATTTTAAACTTTACCCGTCTCATAACCATGAATGGTTCTCTTTTAATGTTGACTATTAAAATCAAATAGTGTTCTGATGTTTCTTTGACGTTTGGATTTCTTCATTTATGAATTGCTTATTCATTATATTTTTTTCCACATGGATATTAGCTATTTTTTTATTTAATTGCAAGGATCCTAACATATTAAAACTTCTACCTTCATATCTGTGATATGTTTTTATGACATTTTCCTCCTTTAGGCCTGTTCTAATTTGGGATGATGACTTGCAAGAGTCAGAATAAAGAGGCCTTATAAGAGCTTTGATTTTTTGTGGCAAAATCTCACGTTTCCCTTTATGATTTAGACCTTGCATGTGATTTTTATAATCGCCTAAAAAGGACCATTTTTTTTTTTGCAGTCTCTGTCCTACCAAGAGGGGTGAATGTGTTGCAGGAAGCTGAAGTCTCAAAAAGAGAAGCCGTACAAAGTTGTGAGAGCCACTCAGCCTCTCAGAAAAGCAGCAACCAAGCCTTTCTACTGGGAATAAGATGTGCCAGGGAGAAAACAAACAAGCACGCCCCAACTCACTATGAAAGGAAATATTCCTAGTCAAACTGTAATATAATACCTGGTTATTCTTTCCAAACCATCTTGTCATTTATTTGAAGATTATTTCCCACTGAAACCTTTACAGAAGGTACTTAGGGCACAGCCTCAAGAGACTCTCATGCTCATTTTGGAGCTGTCTGATATTCATGGCTCCAAGTTGGGCAAATATTAGCTGGAAGATGTAGGCTGTGATAAGGGCAACGGCCTATGCTTCTCCAGACCCCTGAAAGGCGTTCTGTTGACACAACCTGATCTGTCTCGGCAGCAGCTGCACTGCATGGGTTTTGCATGGAACCCCTGTCATCATTGGTGCATGTGTGGTGAGCCGGCCACCTCCCTGTATGCTTTATTATATCAGTGATAGTCAACACAACTCTATACCCACGGGTGTCAGGGATATATGAACTCCCCCTGAACTCTCGCAGGCCCCCCAGTCAACCCTCCGTTAAGAAGGACAATTATTATTGTTGTAATGTGCCGTTCTACCACTGCCCTTTGGTAAATGAAAATGAATGAATAAATAAATGAATGAATCTGTTTGGCCTTCTGAATATTTTATTTCTGTTCTATTCTATATTGGATCCTACCCTGCTTTTGTGACAACTTCAACACCAGGTCACCACATCTCTGGCAGAGAGAGTCATAGCTACTGAAGTGAGGTCCACAGCCACAGCCTCATCTGGCCTTCAATTTGAATAATTTTCACCATGCCCAGGCTATAGAGCCTCTATTCTCTGCAACTTCACTTACTGGAGTTCTCTGCCATGGCCATTTTCTCAGAGCTCCGTCCAGGCTCCTGCTGACATTCTTACAAGTTGTCGGGGATAGCGTAGGAATTCTGCTTCCATGTGACCTCAATGGTGAATTTTGGCTGCAAACCTGAAGCTCACGTCCTACCATGGCGTATTCCAAGGAGCGAGCTCCTGTGTGTTCAGAAAAGGACAGCAGAGTTCCGAGCACCCATGCGTACATAGTCTTGCCTAGCATTTCACATTTTCCATACTACTACCCAAGACCATAACAAAGTTTCTAGCCACGAGAAATCTCTAACAATCTGAAGAATGACTATCTGACACTTCACCTCACA
Organism: Bramus lutescens; assembly: GCA_001685075.1. Classification (NCBI taxonomy): domain Eukaryota; kingdom Metazoa; phylum Chordata; class Mammalia; order Rodentia; family Cricetidae; genus Bramus; species Bramus lutescens. The sequence goes on along the minus strand of LOEQ01003291.1, from coordinate 315,935 downwards.
ACAGCAACAAAAACGCTACATCCCCTGAGCCTTTTTTAACTCTTAAGATGCTGGCGAAGTGGCATGTTTTTAAAGGAACTTTTGGTGAGAATTTTCACTGGTGACTGTGTTGCACAGGAATAGTCAAAACTGGCTCAAGAGCAGCCTTGGTATGCACCAGTGTCAGGCAACCCAAGGTCAAGGGTACTTCTTTAGTTACCATGGAGCCTTCAACCTTCAACCTTTCTAAGGTTTCCTGTCAGCTCCTGCAAAGGCAAACAGGCATGAAAGCACCACCAGGAGAGCCATCGGCAAGATGAAAAGACTGTACAGTCCACATTCAGGAAAAAAACTTTTATTCGTAATTAGGCAAGTATTGTGCAGAGGAAGGGGGGACACGTGGGAATGCTTTCCTCCCCTCTCCTCTCCCCTCCCCTCTCCTTTCCTTCCTTCCCTTCCTCTCTCTTACCCCCTCCTCTTCCCCTCCTCTCCCCTCCCCTCCCCTTTCCTCTCCTATTCTCTCCTCTCCTCTCCCCTCTCCTTCCCCCTTACCTTCTGCATCCCAGGCTAGATAGGTAGCCCAGGGTTGACCTTGTACTTCTGATCTTCCTGCTTCCACTTCCCAAGTTCACAGACCACAGCCTATTATACAATACACTAGACACAAAGTTGGGTGTTCTAGTGTTTTAAGTCAAAGGAAAATCACTGAGCAGAAGTGCCTCGACTTCTGGCTTTAGAGACCACTCTCTCACGTTATCTCACTGCGTTTCTGCCATACAGCTCACAAACTTCCCTTTATGGGACGGAAAGCATGCTGTTCTTCAGCCACCATTTTCTTTCCAGTCTTGAGAAGAGAGCTTCACTAACCACAGATGTTCTAAAAGTCAGAGCAGGGGAATATGGAGCCAGAGTGTAGAGCTCAAGTCTCTGCTGGTTTGGGTCTCTCTGTGAGTGACCTGTGTTTCTGTCCACTGGTGATGTAGGAAGCAAAGAGGGAAGAAGAAACCATCATCCCACAGTCTCCTTCACAGGCATGATTCCCAGTGACCTAAGGACCGCCCACTAGAGGTCTTGTCACCTGCCAAGAACTCCACTCTGGGGTCCCGCACAACAAGTGGATATTGGGTGGACGGTCCACTGTAGCAGAGAGTTTTGTCAGGATTCTTAACAAGTAAGGGTGAGGCACAGAGAGGCTGACTGCTAGCAAGGTCATGTTGCAGCTGAACTCTTGCTACGACTGGACTCAAACCCAGAGCATCCTAGCAGCTGTTGCAAATGCCCCTTACTTGACAATCCCTAGAAAAGTGACCTAAAAGAACATCAGAACTTGAAACCCAACCATTTCTTGAGCCTCAGGGACAGTCATGATCCCCAAATGCCTCTCAGGGCACCTAGCACAGCAGCTTCCAAGGCATCTTAGTTGGTGAGAGCCCATGCTCATCACAAAGGGAAGCAAGAAGTTCATGGGCTTGGGTAGCACTCATTGAAATGTAACCATGGTCAGGCCCTCACTTGGGTCCATTTGTGCTATTGCAGAAGGCATGACAAACCAGGTGGTTTGCACTCTACAAACAGTGGTTTGGCAAAGTTGCAGAAGCTAGGATTCTGAAATCATGTTTGCTTTCTGGTGAGGTGCCTCTCCCAGGCTCACACTGCTGACTTCTTGCAATGTCCTTGGACAAAGGAACAGGAGCTCACTTTAGGACCTCTGCAAGGGTGTCCTTGCCATCTTCCAGATTGTATCCTTTTGATCAGGGTGCCTAAGGCTTCGCTTCCTAATATCATCAGTTACTACGGTAAAACTTGAACATAGGCACATGGACGATATAGGTCACACTCCTTTGAACTCTGCTTCCAATCTGAGAAACATCCACACTCCCAACTCCTCACAGAACTATAATGATGGCACAAGATGCTCAAAGCCTGCCAGTGTGCCCTACCCTTGCCCTTCTGTAGACGTGACAAGGGCCACTGTTTCTTTCTCATTTCCTTTTTCATAACAACCGTGCTGCATTTAAGCATTTTCCTGGCTGACAATGCACGGAGTTTAACGATTTTCAGCCATGTTCTCACGGGGCAATACTGTTTCTAATCATATCTCTGTCACCATACTGTGCAATGCAAGCTAGAGAAACCTAGAAAAATTCATCGCATTTGTGACTTTAAAAGAAAAAAAAAGAGACTATTGGGGACAAAGACACAACCTTTTTTTTTCTTTTGCATTTTTTTTGCACTTCACAATTTGCTTTCTCCACACGTTGGTGTGCAAAAACAGAACACAACCAAAACTGAGACCTCAATGTTCCTTTACTCTCATTCATCCCCACTGATCAGAAGGCACATGATGTAAGGGATAGGACTGCGACCAAAGCACCGCGGGGCAGGTGACACCATCAAGGGTGTCCTGGAAGGATATGAGCTCCTGCCATGCACGAAACGGGTGTGAGTTGTACAACTCCTTTTGCATATTACTTAATTCTTCCTAGGAAACCAATAACACCACAGAAAGCTTAGCTCTGCATAAGAACAATCCAAACATGCATCTCAATTAGCTTTTCTCATCCACCCAAATTTTAAATAAAAACATCGAAGTCTTCCAGCTTTTACTCGTGTGAGCTACTTTTTAAGATTTACCCAAGAAGCAGCAGGTGATCTTCATTGAAAACTCCCTCCTCCGTTCCTGCTTTATTTGACAGCACCCCCAAGAGTTCTTTGCAGAAGGAATGCTCCTGCCCCACTCTGTTTTCCCCTCGATTTGTTCCCCCCCCTTTTTTTGCTTTTGACCTTGAAGTCACATCAGTCGTCGATGAAAGATCACAGGCCACTTGCCTTTTCTATAGGCCAGAGACTCCTATGACCGTGCTCCAGTGGCTGCCTCTTGGTAATTGTCTCATATTGGTTTATTGTCTTTGCAAACACAGACACCTGGCATTGTGAGTCTATTTGGTGCCCTTTGGTACCCGCTTCTGGTAGTCTCAATTTTCTCTCACGAATGAGGTCAGTGGTAAACACTGACTTCTCAGTCCCTCATTATTCCTTGTATTGCACACTTGCTGGCCTGTCACTGTGTTGCTAAGAACCCTGTATTTCAGTCTCTCCCACATTCAGTTCTGGGAATACATTGACATTTGGTTGTCACATTCTATTGTCTGAGAAACCAAACAAGTCAGTATTTCTTAACCTTCTGCTAAGCGCACGGTATTCACAGTTTCTTATTTAATACCCAGTAACCCTGTAAGGTGAGGATTATTACTATTGCTATTTCCAAAGTCACACAGCCAACAGGAGGGCGCTGTCCTCTTGCCTTCTGAAACCAGCCTCTTCCCTGTCAGCCCTTGGTCTGGACGGTCCACACTCCCTGAAGGCTGAGAAGCACAGGTGGACCCCAACAAGGTCTCCTGCCAGGACTGACCCCAAGTGCAACTGCGGGGGTCCTGCCTATGCCACTAGGGTTCTGCTTCTCCCCACACATTGGAGATCAGAAAAGTAGCTTCAGCAAGAGGGCTGAGTCACCACGCTGCCCACCCTCCTGGGTGCACCTCCATGGGAACGGGCTGGACTAACCCTGTTGTCCTTCATTCCCTCCATTTGCACAGGGCTCTACAGAACAGTGACATTACCTCCCCTTCAGAAGTAAGACAGCAGCTGGCTTGCCTACACCTGCACAGATCAAAGGGGGCTTGCACACATGGACATAGCCCAGTAGCAAGGCAAACCCAGTTCCTTCCCACCTCATGTCGTTCAGGCAGTGGAATTTTAACCTTCCTTATGTACTTACTTTAGAGGTACATCTGTGCCCCCTGAGGGTCTGCCTGTCAAAGTGCCTATCAATGAGAGAGAACATTAGGATTGTCCTAAAATGCCGGTGAGCATTGCTTCCCCAACACTTCCTTAAACTTAACACCAGACCTAAGATGAGTTTGTAAAAGTTCGGGGTAGAGCCTTCATGGTAGAGCAGGAAAAAGATGGAAGCAGATCCCTGGACATTTCTTTGGTTGTGCAGAGGCTTAGAGAAGAATTTCATTTTCTTTATCTTATTAGCACAGCCCCTGTGTGGAGGCCCACACACCATGTGCCTAAGGGAGAGGAAAGGATGCTGTCAGAGAGGACAAGGTCTTATCTCTCTGCGAACATCCAGATACCCCTCCCTGGTTAGTTCTTCATTGTCCTGGGATATCCTGATCCAGGACTCTGCAGGCTGTGGCTGAGCTTGGGGTGACCCTGAATGAAGTCTGTTTCCCTCTGGCACCCCTGAAAGTTCCAAAAGCGGCCAGCTTTCCTGAGATTGTCACTTTTGCTTTGATCCTGTTGTGGAGGGGAAACATGGTGTTTCCAAGTAAGAACTTGTGTATGAGGAGCAGAACTGGAAGCCTTTGAGGAGGGAAAACAAAAAGGCAAGCAAGAAGAAAAACCCAGGTACCTTGGCTGAAGTTGCCTTGGAAACTGGAGCTAAGAGAATGCAGAGGGCAGAGAGGATGCACCTTTCCAGCGTGGTCGTCTTGCTCATTTACAACAGAGCTCCCAGATACTGTGTGTCCATTGCGTGCCCAGCCCTTTAAGAGCAAGGTTACTGCAACTTTGTGGGAGGCTGTTGTTAGTTCTCCTTCACCAGCAAAGCACACCCAGGTCTGTGACCCCAAAGCTGCCTCCTCACTTCCATCCCACAGGTATAGGAGTCTCCTGAAAACCAGTCTACTAATGCTACAATAGTTCAAATAACAAGGGCTAAAAAGCCACCAGAAGTTCCAATTATCTGCTGGACTCATATAGAAATGATTCCAAATAGGCAGGCAGAGGCTGGTACCCTTAGCAGAAAGTACCCTTAGCAGTCCCGCCACCTGCGATGTCAGATGCCTAAGCCTTCTCAGCCAGCAGTATCTCTGTCCCTAGAAAGACACCATGACCAAAATCAATCAGAGACTCCCACTCCGGCCCCAGGGTCGTTGTCTGGCAGAAGTGGGTGCTGGGGTCTGACCCTGAGCCATGTAGACAAAGGGCTGTACTCACAGGCAGCTGGAGTCGCCTCCTCTCTATTCGCTCTCTTGCTCTCTCTCTCTCTCCTTGGTGACAGTTAAAAGGCACAGAGGATGCGATTGCCATTTATGTAGACAAAGTGTCCGCCTCCCGAAGCCAATCAGCAGCTTTCTCCGCATTATTTACCCAGAGCCTCTCCTGTTCCTCTCTCTGTGTTCCTCCTGCTACACAGGATGGAGCCCAGCAGGGTAGAAAGGGAAAAATGGGACCTGGACAGAGGCCCAGGAAAGGTGGGTGCTGGGTTCCCTGTCACTGTGCGGGACCCAGACTAGGGACCAGTGCTCCTGGAGACTCCTAGCAACTCAAACCCTAGGATCCATTCTAGGGGAGAGCCTGACTCAGACCCTCCTTCTTCCATGGGCACCACTGGAATGCTGCCTGACACAGGGATTGTCAGGGACTAAGAGTGTCAAACCTAAATCCCACTCGATTCCTTCAATGAACAGTACTGGTTCCTTTGGCCAATCACCATCCAAACTATGTTGGGCCCTGTACACTAATGTTTAGCGTGTAGGAGTGAGAAGAGGCAGGCCTTACATCGTGCTAATCAGTGGAACTTAAGGGTCTGAATTTCTTTTCTTTGTAAGGGGTACACATCACCATATGATTCTAGAACAGGAGCCTGGGCCATGCAGATAAGGAAAAGGTGGAAGAAGAGTCGATTCTGAACAGCATCACCATTCAGAAGTTTCTGTCAGAACCACAGATACACATGCACAGAGAACACACACACATGCACAGAGAACACACATGTGCGTAGAGAACACACATATGCTCAGAGAATACACATCCAGAGATATGTACACACAGAGAGAGCAGAGCACACATATATGCATAGAGGGTACCCACACGTTTACAAAGGGACGCACATGCACATATTGCACACACACATCAATAGGGTATACATGCAGTCAGAGAGAACAGACACATGCACAAAGAACAAACACACACAATTAGCACACACGTATGCATACAGGGTACCCACATGTGTACAGAGGACACACACATGCATGAAGTGTACAGATATTAACAGAGAACACATCCATCGGCACAGAGATCACATATATGCATAGACAATACACACATGTAGAGAGAGCACACTCATGTATAGAAGGTATCCACACATGCACAAAGGTCACATACCTATAAACAAAAAACATATATACACATGAACAGAGAGCACACACAAAGGGGCACATGCAAATGTGCATGCATGTGTTACACATACCAGTACAAATGTATAATGCATGTGTACACATAAAATGGACATGTATGCAGGCACATGCATACACTGACATATACAGTTGCACATAAAACACACACACACCATGTTCAGGGTCTGTATACACTCCAGAGTCAGGGCTTCTCCAAGGAGAACTGATCATCCGTGGTGTGGCCCCAGCAGGATCTCTTCACAGACACCTTTGGGACAGAGGCAATGGCTTCCAGGATAGCAGAATGTACCAGAGGTGAGGGCGATGTAGCAGGGGGAGCCAGCACATGGTTGATGGCCATGGGTGAGGAACCCTGACCCTTAGCGCAAGCAGCTCCCTCTACTACTGGTGCAGACGGCTGACATGCCCACAATGGAGGGTGTAAGGAGATTAGGTCCATCTGCACAGAGGGAGCTCCCCAGCACCTGGTGGAGCCTAGCTGAATGGGCAGGAGACTGGCAGCACCACCCACCCCCCAGTTACCGAGAGTATTGGAGAAAGCCACAGTGAGGTGGGAAAGGCTGTCGCCAAGTTAAACAGATATCCTCAGACTGATGCCTCCCCAGCTCAGTCTCACTGTTGCCCATATTGTTATGAGGAAGAGGGGTCCCTGATCAAGGAGGATTGGCCAGGAGCAAGGGGACAGGAAAAATGACTACACACACTGGATTCTAGGAAGATCAGACCCATGGGAAGACACAGAGCTCTACCTGGAGCAGGGTCCTGGGAAACACTGGCTGCATACAAGAAGTCTGTGACCCCAGGCACAAGTGTCTGGAGATGAAGTCCATAGGCAAAAGGAAATCCTCTGTTTAATGGAGACTTTCCCTGGTAGCCCTTGGCATTTTAAGGCTTCTGTTCCAGACTTTTCATGTAGATTCCCTGAGTCTCACAACACCTTTCTCTACCAAATCCAACTTACAGATGGGGAAACAACCTCAGAGAGGTCAGGGTACTTACTGAAGATTACAGAGCTGCAGACATTTGAGGAAATAGGCATTTAAAAATACTTCCTTTAAATACATGTATGGAAACATTACCTAAATATCATCATCATCATCATCATCATCATCATCATCATCATTTTTTTGCGGGGAGATCATGACAGGGTTTCTCCATAGCCTTGACTGTTCTGGAACTCATGCTGTAGACCAGGCTGGCCTCCAACTCACAGAGATCCGCCTGTCTCTGCCTCTCCAGTGTTGAAATTAAAGGCATGCGCCACCACTGCCCGGCTTACCCTGACATTATATAAAATGTTTCTATTCTTAAAAATCAGTCAACATTGCCAGGTGGTAGCAGCTGCACATGTTTTTAATCCCAGCACTTGGGAGGCAGAGGCAGGTGAATTTTGTGTGTTCAAGGCCAGCCTGGTCTACAGAGTGAGTTCCTGGACAGTCAAGGCTACCCAGAGAAACCCTGTCTCGACCCCCGCCCCCCCTCCCCAATTTCATTCAACAAAATAAGATAGGCTATGGCAAAGCCTGGGAAGAGGCCGGGGAACATCCAGACAGCACGGGGACCATGCTTGTGTGCTTGCTTGTAGGGCATGTGGGCCCTCAGAGGTTTGAAGAATATGACCGTGTCTCAGGTTCATGCGTAGAAACTCCCTGAGCAGCTCTCAGGGAGAAAAACCGGAGGTTGGACAGGCAGGAATGAGAGCACCCAGAGATATAAAACTTTAAAAAAGAGTAGAAGGAAAAAACCCGAGGCGGCCTGGGAAGGCCCTGAGGTATGCAGTCTGACCAGCAGGCCACAGGTCCTGTGCTGAAATTTGCTCTGACCACCTGTGAGGGAGAGCTGCGCTTTTTGCGCCACAGTGAAGCAAACCAAGAGGAACGGAGCCAACAACAGCCGGCAGAAACTCTGCGGGGCTGTGGAGAAACACACAGGAAGGTGAGACTAAATGGAAACAAACCGGTGCTGAATAGGAGCCGCCAAGGTTATAAATACTTGAATTCTTCTCTAACAGGCGAACAGTCTCAGTGCCACCGTAATAAAAATCCAACACATGTCTCGGGCTCTGAAATAGAAGTGGAAAAGCGGAAGTCTAAGAAAGGCCAGTGGAGTTCCGAGAAGGAAGCTCCTGATGGCAGCAANGGGCAGCAGTCTCCAGACTCACAAACACGGTGGTGCCCTGTGCAGCGTACGGAATGAGGTCTGCAGGGTGCAAATAGACTCGTGGGCAGCTAAATAGAGTAGAAATTCCAGAAGGGAGAAAACAGAGCCCTGAGTGTGGAAAATTGACAGGTGCACATTGCAGACCAAAATGGAAAGGGCGGGGTAGCAGACGCTGCGACGGCAACAACTGTGCTCCACTTGGAAGGACTTGACTCTGGATGCTTTCCTCGCTGCATCCTGACGGGTAGGGGCAGCGTCTAAAAGAAACGGAGGGGCATGTCTTTCATGATACTGGAGCAAAAGGACTTCTTAAATGGTTTACTTTTTCAGCTAACCATAAAAGATGGACAGATTTGATCCCCCTCCCCCTTCTAGTATTTCAAACTACAAAAGCCAGAAACTAGAGGGAGGCTTTGGAGGCATCTTCCTGACTGACTGTAGGTGAGCAACTATGAATAAAAAATAAGTAACAGCCAGGAGGTGGTGGCA
>LOEQ01003291.1:251740-279313 GCA_001685075.1 Bramus lutescens | reverse complement strand
TTCTTGTGGGGAGGAGGGACAGGGAGAGGCCGGCGATCTGAAACCTGGTTCTCTTACATTCACAGCGAGCACTCTGAGTCATTGAGCTACCCACCCCAAGCCCAGTCTTCAGATAAGGGTGTAAAAAAAAAAAACAGCCAACGAAGAACACTGTATTAATGTTTATTTCTTCTAATAACAAGAAACAGAACATCAGTCCCTTATTTGTACAAAAATACCTGAAAGTTTACAATTAGGTTCACGAGCCAAAGAGCTATATAGCACAGAGTGAAGCAAAGCACGCGGGATAAAGGTTTTGTCTGTTAATTAACACCCTCTGCATTCCCTGAAAACGTTTACATATAACGTCATTTTCCGGTCACTGCAGTTTGCACTATGACATCACAAATCTACAATGAGCTACTTATGCTCACGGAGGTGCAGCGATCGGACAGACTGTCAGGTATTTAAGTGCAGAAAGGAGAAGACAAAACATCTAAGCTGAGGCACATATTTCTTCAAAGTTTAAGCAAACAAAAAAAACACGTTCAGAAACTCTAACACCTAATAATATAACAGAGCCTACCTATTAAACTCTAAAAACCCAAAGCATTTGGCATTTTCCTTCTCAACTTAGTCCAGGTGGCTACACGGAGTTTTCATTTAGAAAAGAAAATCACAGGCAGAGATTACAAAGTCAAACAGGCTCCAAAACAACCCTGAGCTGTCCCCTTTACATTCATGTCAATTAAATACAAAAATAAAAGTCAAATGTCCTTCAGTCTCTGGCTAGGGGGGCTGGGTACCCACTACCCCAGGGACTAGCTGTTTCAGGTGGAATTCCCAGCTGCCTGTGCAAAGGCTGGCGAGCTCGGGGCCACTGAAGTCTGCTACACTCAAGGTGGGTTGCAGCCTTCGACAATTCACTTCGGCTAGGGAAGTACAAAATACTACGTCAAACCAGCTACATACAAAATTGTGAACCAGAGTCAAGCCTATACTTCCTTTTAAATAAAATGCATACTTATAAATATGAGATACACGTCCTAGCTGTCTACTGTAGAGGCAAGAGAGAAAAGGATTATGCACTGTGGGGACTGGTCTGTGTAAACTGGAGAAAGAAACCTAGAGTTGTTTGCTGTCTGTTTTGTAAAGTTCTGACCTTATGTCAGCAAAAAGAAAGGAGTACGGTAAAACTGAAATGTCCGTTATCTGTCCCTAAAGGGAAGATCAGTGGAAACCTGCTGCCAGGCATGAACTTGAGAATTATCTCATTGTCAACTGAATGATTAACTAGCTGCGAAAGAAAGAGAAATGCAATTGAGCATTTATGCTTAAGAAAATGTCTTACTAAAAAAAAAAAAGATAAAAGATAAAAAGTAAAAAGAAAAAAAAATTCTTCATTTGTTGAAATAAACATCGCGTGGAAACATGGGTTGCGTGGTCTGTGAACTACAGTGTTTCTATACTGTGGACCAGCTTGCAGCTAACTCGTTTACAAAGCGCTGACACATCTATCTTCCACTACACCGTCATCCGCAGGGCAATCAGGGGTGCTTCCCTGGGGAGCACTCCAGTGAGTCGGGTCTGGCAATCTAGTGGCTAGCTCAGGTTCAAAGGGCCAGTTAGGGGGTGGTGTCAGGGAAGGAAACCTGTTCACCACGGTTGTCTGTGTTTCTCATGGGAGTCCTGTGTGTTACCCTCATGCCTGATAAATCATTAAGGGGACAACAGAGGGTCCTCCAAAGGGTTCAGGGGACCCAATGACAACTCCAGCCACCTTCTGACTCCTCTCTTGGAGGAGGAAGCAAACATAATGCTGCTAAAAACTGTCCAATGTTCACAACCACTGTGAGGTACTTCTTGCCCTAGGCCAGCAGAGGCAGAACCTCTGCATACCCTGCTCCTGCTGGCTTAGGGGTTTTTCAGTAGGGCGCAGGGGTCATCAAGCAAAGACTCAAAGCCAGCCTATGCCACTGCCCTCTGCAGTGTTTCCTTATCTTTATCCATAGACGCTCAGATTGACAGAGCACAAGGCCAACAAATTGACGTTTTCTCTTTAAATCCTTTAACCCCACGATCCCACCCTACCCCAGTGGGAGAACTGAAATGACTGAGGCTACTGCAGAGGGTAAAGGCAGCAATTATTCTACAACAGTGGGTAGCTGTGAAAACGTGAGGCACAGGGCACCCCAGATGGACTATGTGGCATCCACAATGAATACCAATGTGTTCCAAGAAGGCTTGCTGACATCAGTCTAAAGCTGAGGTCATGCAGCTGTGCTGTGCTGGGGGAACAGCAAGTTTTCCAAAGTAACGAGGTCTCCTGCACTGTGGAGAACAAGATACACGAATAAGAAATGACCAGACACCAGCACAACAACAATGGTGACCAGACTGTGGGAGCTTGACTGAGTCCACAAAACATGCTTGGTGTCACCCACAGTCGACACCTTTGATTTGATTATTTTATTTATTTATTTATTAAAAAAAAAGCTTTTCAAGTATGATGGGAAGGACTGGGGTGTCTATAATGTAGGAGCCAAATCCACACTGTGGCAACCTGTGGAAAGGGGGATGCCCTCAAGAAAACTTTGGGGACCCATTTTTTTTCTTTCCAAGCTGAAATCTGCCAATTCAAAATTCTTTGTCTCATCTGGGTTGCAAAGCCACATCCCCTCCTACCATAGGCTGAGTACAACATTGACAACGAAGAAGGAGTGCAAAAAAGTGATACAAAAAAGTAAACATCGCGGTTTTAATTGTCAAGATTATTCCAGGGCAAGAGTTCATTTCCAATCACTTCTCTGCGGTTTTCACCCTACGTGGCCTAATCAAAATCATCATTCCAGTTTCTTCCCACACTTGCACTGGATCTCAACCCTCCCCCAATTTAAATGGCTGATGCAGAGGGAGGTGGTCCTGCTTGATCCGCAGCGGCAAATCTTTGTGAAGTCCAATAACTAATTGATGTTGGTCGGTTGGCACCGATCGAAAAGCCATGTTGTTCTGAGTCCTTGGGTGGGAGCAGGTGTGTGTTCTCCCCCTCGTGCAGGCGTCTCCTCTCCGTTCCAGTGTTGCTGCCTCCAGCCTCTGAGAGAGGGCAAGGAGGTCATAAGGCCACGCGGATGCAGTGGTGCTTCAGCTTGCAGGGCAGAACACCTTTGTTGAGCTGGTAGAAGTCGACCAGCTGGATCAGGTCGGAGAACTTGGTGTTCCCATCATCCAGAGTGAAGAATGTCTGCCCATCATCCTCGCACTGCAGAGACACAGAAAATACTTGCCACATTAGAGGAGGATGTGACCTTGGAGGACAACCCACGGCCTGTGGTCAGGAGCCAATTTGCCTGCTCATGGTTTTGTTCCTGAGAGCCACACACACAAATTTGGCAAGGTAGGTCAGAAAACATGGTAGGTAGGGAGCCAGCATCTGTGCAGGGTCCTATTGCTGTAACCTCACTGTATGATACCAGGAAAGGGACAAGGCTACCTGGCATGGCTTGGCTGCACGGCTATCTGATGTTCAGAAGGGTTATAAAACTGCTCCTAGCTCACCAGACTCGGGAAGCCAAGTTCACCAACCAACTTGGATATCTACCACACACAGCTCACTCTGCAGTTATTCTTGTCAAAGGGCTCAGTCAATTTCCTCAACAGCCTGAAAGTTCACCTGGCCACTGTTAGTGTCTGGTAGACAAACCTAGGCCCTCCTGGTTAGTTACACATAAGCTCAGAGGTCTCAAGGCAACAGTATAATTCTCAGCACCGTTCCCTCACAGAGACTGGAAGGCATCTGCTACTATCTATAGTTTGTTATGTTTAAGCTGGAAACTGCAACTTCCATTAGGAATGGAAGCAAAAAGAAGGACTGGTTTGAAGGGACCAGTACTTACGGGCAAGATCTGGAAGTTTTTAATCTTCTGGTGATGGCACAGAGTCAGTACAAATGCCTTTGGATTACTCTGGCTGTCACGGAGGAGGAACAGCCTGTAGAGTGGGAAACCAGCAATTGATTATTGATTCTTTTTAAATCCAAGTGTATTTCCCATGTATGAGCACACATGTATACATAGGCACATCAGCTAGACCTGCCTGATAAAAATGGGCTTACAGCCATGACACTTTGGTGTTTGGGCACCTGAGTGGCTTTCAGTGGCAAGAGCATCCAGAAGGTAGTGTCATTTGACACTGAAAGGAACCAGGGACCCTTGAGAACATGGCTGATTCTGGTAAGGCAAGGAAACTACAAAGACGGGAAGGTGAAATATTCTATGTTAGTGTTTGATGGGGAAGTTCAGCCAATCACATTTGGCCAGGGTGTGGCCTCCTGGAGCAGGGGAAGATAAACTTGGAGATCCAGGTGTACGCTCTCTCTTTTTCTTATTTCTCCCTTTCGCACACTGGACCCTGGTTATGTGAGTTCACTGTTTTCTATTTATTAAACTAAATCTGTTATATTGAATTGGTCTGGTTGATACTAATTTACCGGTAAACCATGCCCATCAAGTGTTAGAAAGTGCTCGCAGACCAATAGGAACATGCCAAAGTTACCCAAAGAAGAGAAGTTTTTCCTTAGAGAAGTGACCTAGTGAGTGGTGGAAGACTCACCACACCCTTCCCTTGTGGCAAGAAAGAAGAGCTTCTATGGGAGCTAAAACCAGGGATGTGACCTTGAAAAGAAGCAGTATTTCTTACTTCAAAGTGCCTAACACTTCACAAGAGGTAAACTATCAGCTGATGGGACAGGAACCAGACTGAGACCATCTTCGTCGAGTATCAGACCACCACTATGGGGATAGAGCTAACGGACTTCAGATATCTCCTATCATTTCCTGTGTACTCCTGCCCTAGATATGCGAGCCAGTTCTAGCCAAGGGATGCTGGCTGGAATAAATCCAGACATCACTGGTCAGGTCTGGCTTCTGCTCACAACAGGAGCTGACTATAATGCCTACAAGGAAGGCAGATGCAGCACCTAAGGTGGTGGATTTTTTTCCCCCTTGGTTGTAAAGCATACAACGAGGGGCATGCTAAATATTTAAATATGTGACAACTGTATCAGCGTTTGCTTCTTGGTTCTCATAATAAATACCACTGTGGTTAGGTAAAACCACACAGAGCTTCCATTCAGGAATTACTAGGAATAAAAGGACATTAAGCTATAATTTACTTTTAAATGTTACCAAAAAAAAAAGGGGGGGGGAACAGTGACAGACTGAAAGTGCTGCCCTATTATCACCAGGATCTTGGGTAAAGTTACACAGCAGAATTGACTGAATGCTTCTTGCAACTTTTTTACAACTTCAAAACAATCACAAAATAAAATGTAAAACAGAACAGCACAAAGAGGCCTAACAATGGTGCTCTCCAACCTTAGAGTACAAGAGGTAGTCCACACACTAGGAAGGAAGAAAAGCAAGTTTCCAAGTTCTGCTTGTCATTATGAAGAGGAAATGTCATGAGATATTAGACAAAACTACTGCCATTAGTAGTGTCACCAGCTTGTTGAGTGTAATATTAGTCCAGAAAGTATTTAAATAGGACTGGGGAATCCACACTTGAAAGATAAAACACATTTGTTAACTTCTCAGTGCCTTTAAAATGCAAATATCCACCCTGATTCTACAGGGGGCTTCGCCATAAAGTCCCACACCCTACCTAACTTTGTAACCTCTTTGGCAAAGCATTTTGAAGAACAAACTCTCCAGAAATTGTACATTCTGGGAAACACCAACCAGCACGTTATTCCATAGCTTGCTGTGGCCAGACTTAGAGGGAGAACGTTATCTTGGACTCAAGATATGTCACATGTTTCTCTTGTATGTGGAATCCAGACTTAACAATATTTTATCTGTATCTATGGCGATCACATGAAATTAGTGCAAGCAGAAGGGGACCTATTTGGGGGCAGGAGAGGGACCACTGGGAGACAAGGGACAAAGAAAGGCAAGAAGGGAAAATATGGAAAAAGTACAATGGCAGATATGAAATAAAACTCCACAACAAATCCCTTTGTTTTGCAAACTGCATTTGTCTGGGGTGGGGTGGTGGTGGTGGTGGTGGCATCATCATGGGTGCCACTGTTGTGGAACATGTTCACTGTAGGCAGGATGACATGCTTACTCATTCACAGAAACCTGGGAGCTTGGAGTGTTCCTGTCTCAGTCATTTTTATACCTACCATTTCTATCTGTAGATAGGGCGCAAGGGCAGGATGAAGGCAAAGGTGAACACTTGCCCTGGGCTGCGAGAAGCCACTGGGATAATAGCGGCGATAGAGTTTGCACCCTGAGGTCCAAAGTCTCTTGCTGGCCCTGGTTACCCTGTGACAGCTATGATATGAGTGCTTGTAGGTCAGCCTGCTACAACCATGCTTCCAGTCACTCTGGTCAATGGCTGCCACCATCTGCTATACACACAAGTGAAGCCAACCTCTGTTGCCCGTCCAGCTTAGTAGAGGCAACCTACTTGAGCAGTTACAACTGCAGAAGCCAGCTTCTTGAGGTCTAAGTCATAACAACCTTAGTAAAAGGCAATTTTAAAAAGTGTATAAATAAAAAGGTATTGGTGATTTCTTTTTTTTCCTATTTGTTTACTACCTTAGAAAGAAAAAAAATAACTAGCCTTGTCCTTTTCTATTTGAGAGGTAAAGGGCACATCTGGATACACCCAGGACAGAAGAGTTCAGAGTCATCTCTGCCCTTAACTTGGCAAGGCCAGCATACTCTGAGTTGGCTTCTGCAGGGAACTGTGCGCACTCAATAAGTCGTAGCTTCGATCAGCGGGAGTTTCCTTACCCGTCCACGAGACCTTGTTGCTTGATGATCCTGTGGGACTCCTCACGGGAGATACGTCCATGAAACCAATGCTGAGTTCTGTGAATTACTGTGGGGAAGATGGAGGCGGACAGAGGGTAAGACCTGGATTCCCTGCAGATAGACCCCAAGAGCCAGCTAACTCCAGCTAACTTGGATCTCAGCTCTAGCAGCACCATGCACAGCTCAGAGAGGTTCAGAGAGCAGGGCTCTTCTTTTCCTTTACATCCAATACAAAGTGATTAGCAGTGCTTACCCGAATTCAGGGTAGAAGGATGAAGGGGGCTTTGGCTGCTTAGAATATTCATCCTTGTGCTTCGCTTCTGCAAAAGAGATGCCTACTTTAGTAAAGATGAAAGACTGATGTACCAAGTCATCCACTGCCCAGAGCAAGATGATTGAGCAGTGTCCCCAAACACTCAGACTCTGATGATACCACTGACTATGGAGAATGAAGAGTTTCTTGGCCAAAATGGTAAAGCAAATGCATTTTGGTTATGTCTAGCCAACCGTGCACTGAGGCAGCAACGTGTTTCTTACTCTGACAACCTATGATGTAAAATCTGAGAGCCAGCAAAGCAGCACAGGCTACTGCGTTAAACCCTGGCAGTTGTCTGACACTCTTCTCCAGGGTCCCTGTGCTGAAGACTTTTGCCCTTTTCCCACACTGTGGCTGCAGGACTGGTAATGTCTCTGAAGCAGAGCCTGGGCAGGTGTTCTGTACATGGTCTTTAAATTTCAGAGAAACCTGAGCTGGGAGATAATCTTCCCATCTGTAGATTCAGCACTTGAGCTTAGTGAGAGAACTGTTCCCTGTGGAGCCCTCCACAAACAGCCATTAGTAATTCATCAGCAGGAGCTGCTCAGGACAGAGTGGTGTGGAAGGCCAACAGCAGGAAGGGCTCCTGGGGCAGCTACTTCCTGCACTTACTCCCATAACTCCCTCTCACCAGCACCAGCAGAGTCCCTCTGGCAAAACCTGGGTGTTTGTGTGTAACCAGTTTCAACCAGACTGGGGCTAGTGCTTTACCCGCCAGGCATGGCCCTCTTCCAGGGCAGCGCTCTGAGCTTCAGCCGGATTATCGATCACTCTTCCGGTCTGTCCAGAAAAATCCATTGCCACCAGAGAATTTTCAGAGACGCTGCGCTGTAAAACAAAGGCCACAGATACTAAGATACAAAGAAATCAGCCAGGGCAGCATGCTGGAGACCACCCCAATGAAATAATCATAAAGACACTGGGAAGGGAGCTATAGAGTTCCCTGTTTCAGGCAGAAAACTCAGTGATTTAAGAGGGACCAGGCTAAAAATGGCTTTGGGCTTGGTTTAAAAAGAAGGGAAGGAAAGGAGGTTGGTTGATCTGTTCCCAACTCCTCACTGTAGACCATGCTTGGGGCAGTAGTTCAGGGAAGCAAACACTAACTCTTCTATGGCATGGCTTGCTCTCACTAGCTCCTGGGAATAGGTACCAGAGGACCTTTAAAATCACATTGGTAATATAGTGCATGTCTGTACTTTTAGAGAGCAGGAGTGGTTATACTCTTAATATACAAGAGAATGACTTCAGCATCCATGTATCCCATGAGTTAAAGGAACAAAAGCCAAAGATAGGCAAGATGGCTCCCTGAGAGCTGGAAGTAGCTGTTGATATTTTCGCAACAGGTTAGGCATGCTACAATGAGGTTCCCATAGCTCTTGACTGTCAAAAGTCCTCTACTTACCACAGGGGTGTTGAAAGGAGAGAGCAAAGACTTCCTCTGCTGGGGGATGCGATAGTTTTGGTACAGGAGCATTCCATACTGAAGAGGAAAGACTAGAGTCAGTACCAGCACCCGAGAGCTCCCACAGCCCCAGCCCACAGCAAACCCCACAGCTGGGAGGGCAGTGTTGATACACAAGAGGCAACTACTCTCTGCCAAAGGCCCCCCATGAGCCTAACACGCTGAAGATGGCGTGCTTCTGTTCCATTCTTCCTCAGAACTTGGGTCCTGGAAGAGAGGGGGTGCTGACGGGTCTGGGACTGTTGGAGTGGGAAAAAAACAGGGCAGCAACACATATCGTGATACCAAGGTCAAGAATCATTACCTTTCCTGATTTCTGCATGAGTCAAGTACTATACTAAGTGTTCTACTTCATTGACTATCCCCATTTCTATGATCTATACACTATCATTAGCCTCACTTTACTGATAATGGAACTGAAACAAAAAGAAATGAAGCAAGTGATGCAAGGCCACGAGAAAGCAAGAATTCACGACTTAAGTGCACATAGCCAGTTCTAAAGCCAGTCTCCAGAAGACAGAGGTCTCACATGCTTTGGACAGTGCAAACAATACTCCTAAACTATTGATTCAAAACACCAAACTGGAAAGTTGAGAGAGAGAGAGAGAGAGAGAGAGAGAGAACAGGAGCGAGCACCAGGAAGAAGAAAGAACTTTTGGAAGTGGTCATATCATCCTCTTGACCTTGTTTCACAGGAGGCAAACCCTCTTGCAGCTCTTGGTCCTATAGTCAACACTCCTTCCTAAAGCACAAACATATATCCCATGACAAAACTATTTCCCATGAGTGTAAGTGCACTCCTGTGAGAGGAGAAGACAGGGAAGACAGGTCAGGACAAAGGTTTGAAGTAAAAAACCACCAAGAATTCCCCCATATTGTTGAGAAGACACCAAGCTATAGAGTCAAGAATACATAAACCAGATGCACCATGAGAAAACTGCTAAAGACAAAAACAAAAACAGAGACAAGGAGAAAACATCAGTACCAAAACAGATAACTGACATTTTTATTTAAATGATGAACTCCAAAGGACAGTGGAATGGTGAGGATCAAGAAGTAACTGCTGCTAATGAGCTGTTCCTTCAATAACAGAGGCAAGACTAAGAGTTTCTTGGGTCCACACTGCAAGGATTGCTAAGAGCTGAGTTCTTTTAGTCCCACAGAGAAGAATGCATGTTTGGGGAAAAAATTATAGTGCAACTAAGCAGATGATTAAAATAAAAATTGGGTATATAAATCCCAGCAGTAGTGCATTTGAGGGGTTTAATATACAGAGAATGGTTATTCACAACAAGGACATTTCAGACGGCTGGTAGGGGAAATGGAAAAAAGCTCTTATGTCAGCCTGACTGGTGAAAGGACTAAATTACACGGCTTTAGTAAGTCAAAAAGATGCATGTTGTGGTGCTGTGGTAGCCACTGGAAAACAGAAAATCAATGGATGAGAAACAGGCATAGAGGGAAAACATAAATGGAAATAGTTAATGTAAAAGAAAAGCTATACAAACACTAATCAGATCAACTGTGGCAGCAACGCTAACGTTAGATGAGTAAGACCTTAGGGCAGAGTGTCACTGGAAACAATAAACCATGTTTCACCATGACACAGACTGAGAAACCTGTCAGATGTAAACAACCTAAACTTCTGAGCACCTAGTAATGCATACACTTAAACTCAGTCATAAACGCATAGTCTGTATATAGTCCTTCCTGACAGGGAAATAGCTGTCAGGGGAATTGGTTCTGGATGGAAGATACTACAAATAACAAAACAGCTAGTATTTGCACAGAACCTATGTACCTCTTCCCACAGACTGCACTACAGTCTAGTGCCTTCTATCACTCTCTACCTTATCTTTTGAGGTGGAGCCTCTCTCACTGAACCTGGAGCTTGTCATATGGGCTAGAGTAGCCAGCAAGC
The DNA here is from genome assembly GCA_001685075.1 of Bramus lutescens. Taxonomy (NCBI): domain Eukaryota; kingdom Metazoa; phylum Chordata; class Mammalia; order Rodentia; family Cricetidae; genus Bramus; species Bramus lutescens. Next base: position 268,817 of record LOEQ01003291.1, on the reverse strand, counting down.
AAGCCCCTGGAAACGGCCTGTCTCACCCACTCCCCAGCACTGTCGTTATATGCATACCACCTGCTCAGCTCTTTATGTGCGTGCTGGGGCAATGAAACTCAGGTTCTTAGAGTAGCACACCAAAAACTGTACATACTGAGCCACCTCCCCACTTCTAAAATATAACTTTATTAAAGAGCATTTCTCATCTATTTTGGCTGGTTCTGAGAATGTGGAGCCTGTGGCTAGGCAAGGCCGGCTGTATATATACAAGTACATGCTTGTGTGTGGTCTCTGTGTGTATGTACACATGTGGGGATGTCAGAAGTCAATGTTGGGTGCTGTCTTACTTAATCATGTTTTGAGACAAGGTTTCCCACGGACCAACCAGCAGCCCAAGGAATCTTCCTTTTTCTTTCCCCAGCAGTGGGGTTACAGAAGCGTACTGCTTCATTTGGCTGTTCCTGGTGATGGGGAATTGAATTCAGGTCCTTATGTTTTCATGGCAAGGACTTTACAACTGAGACATCTTGCTAGTCAAGCAAATACAGGTTTCTGTGTCTGTATAGATAATGGAGAGCTGAAAATAAGGAGTTAAGCTTGCATCAGCTTCTGAGAGATGACCTCTTAGTCATTAGAATGGCCTGTCTAATATAAGTGCTTAACTGGTGGGGCCATGAGCCAGACCACAAAGCTTATGTTGAGTGTGATTCATGCTGGGCCTGGGGCCATGCTAGGGACTAAGGCCAGCCACATAAGTGGTAGGTCTATATGGCCAACAATGCATGGAAATTGGGGTCCACAGTAAGGCCTGAGTGAGCTTCCCCAGTCAGTAATGCTCTGAGTGTGTTATCATACATTTTTGTTAGCAGAATCAAGTACGGTGTACCTGACTCCTCTCTTCTGGATTATTTTTAAGCCATTCACTCATATCTACTCCTTTCACTGTAACATTCTGGATAAGAGCTTTGCTGAATTTGTAGCCCTAGTTCATTAATGATGGGGAGTGATCTACAGAGGGTCTTCCAAGCTTGCCTACATGTCTCTCCCCATAACACACAGTGATACACCTAGCAAACCTAAAATCTACAGTGTTCTAAAATCAAATCTTTTGAGCAACAATATAACATTTCAAGTAGAAATCCAACATTTAATTTTGTGTGACAGATCACAGTTAAAACCTAGGCAATATAAAATTACATCAGGCTGTGTATAAAATACATGCATGAAACAAATGCATTTCATGTTTAGACATTGGTCCTATCCCCAGGTCATCTCATTATGTTTGTGTAAATAATCCTGTGTCACAAAATCCACAGTACTTCTTGTCCCAAGTATTTTTTGAGAAGGGTCATTCAATCTGGAATGATCCAAATTTGGGACTATATTACCCTTATGTATATATTTTTTCCCTTTTAGTACCTTTGCTCTTTATTTGACTCAACTTGAGTGTCTTTTAAGAATATCTTCAAGGAGACACTTAGATCAGTGACTTTAAGCTTTACTTCTTTTATTTCCTTTTTTTTAAAGATTTATTTATTCATTATGTATACAATATTCTGTCTATGTTTATGTCTGCCAGCCAGAAGAGGGCCCCAGATCTTATTACAGATGGTTGTGAGCCACCATGTGGTTGCTGGGATTTGAACTCAAGACCTCTGGAAGAGTGGCCAGTGTTCTTAACCTCTGAGCCATCTCTCCAGCCCCTTTTATTTCCTTTTTAAAAACATGCATTTAGCATTAAAAATTTGCCTCTTAGCCAGACAGTGGTGAAGTTCACCTTTAATCCCAGCACTTAGGAGACAGAAGCAGGTATATCTCTGTGAGTACAAGGCTAGCCTGGTCTATAGAACTAGTTCCAGGACAGCAAGGGCTGTTACACGGAGAAACCCTGTCTTGAAAAACCAAAAATTTGCCTCGGAAGTTCTACTGTAATTGTAACTTATGGAATTTTTATAATTACTCATGTGACAGAACTTTTGATTTTCTTTTACATTCTATCCTTGATCTATGAATTATTTTAAATAGATCATCTCTGTAAGTAGGTACTATGCATAAAATTATACTTTATGTGCATTGTATTTTATGATTTTTATCTCAGTTACTAATGAAGTACACTGTTTTCATATTTACTGTTTGTAGTTGAAAGACTATAAATTTACATTGTCTCTACTTAAAAATACAAGGACCTACATGGTAGTACTTGCATTCACACAAAGTCTTGAAATTGTTAAGCCATTAGCCATTTATGCACCAGCTGTCTATAGAGTTACTTTCTTTCATTTCCTTTTTTATTTTAGTTGACTGGGCTTTAAAGATACGTGTATAGTCCAATTAATGGTATTTCCTTTGTAATTCCTTCTATTGCTTTAGAAGCAAAAGAAAAGTATGACCTAACAATGTTTCCTGCTTCACTGCAGTGTAGACTCTCACTTCCTAGTCACATCAAATTAAATGTGACTCTTCTCAGCAGTAAAGGATTAAGGTAACAGTGGTCTGTTTTGTTTCTTTGTATAAAGAGACAACAGCCATGTCTCCACATTCAGAACTTGCCATGAAGAAATGTCCTTCTGGGCTGATGTGACGCCTCAGTGAGGAAAGGTGCTTGTCACTAAGCCTGAATTTGGTCCCCAGAACCCACATGGTGGAATGAGAGAACTGATTCCCCCAAGTTGTCCTCTGACCTCCACACACACATGCCCACACACATTCCCCTAAAGAAACTAATTAATAAATTAACATAATAAAGAACCATAAGCATCAATAAAGTTCACAGGAGTTTAACATTACAAATGGGGTTGAGTTTGGGGATCTAATGAAAGGAATCCATTTGCTTTGTGAACCCATTGTGTATTGACAGATTCCCTTTATTACCTAGTTTTCATTCTGGCCATTAACCCTGGAAGACCCAACATGTTGAATAAAAGGACAGATCTCTCTCTAGTAACTTAGTGAGACATATAGGTTCTCAAGTGAGGTGGTAGGCAAGTTTACTGTTTTATGCAAAGATAACAAAAGTTTAGAGTCGTGGTTGAAGAACGCTTCAAAGACTACAGCTCAACTCCAGGAATAAAAGAAAACTTAAAAGACGTGTTTTTTTTTTTTNNNNTTTTAACAGGGAGGGAGCTGTAATCACATGGGAGCACACCCTATTTAGTACAGATGTTAATGAAAAGGAATCTATTAAATCCAACTATGCTCAGTCTTCCTGGGGTCCTGTAATTTGATGGCCCATGTCCCTGGTTCAAAAGTGGCATAGGCCATTATAGGCTTGCGCATCTAACTGGCGAAGTGAGACAGCACTTTTATCCTTTCTTCCGGCCATGGGAACCCAGACTGTGGTTACTCCCTCTGCCAAGTTCTAACAGGCCAAGGGTAGGGGTAAGTCTTTGCTGTTACAAGCTACTAAGACTGGGGGAATGCCTGCTGTCTATAATATTCTAATAAACTACATTTAAAAGAAAATCAGGCCTTTTTTTTCTGTTTGTCATACTTGATAGTTACAGATTTTGCTGTGAAATGGGGAAGAATTCTGCTATGAAAATCTTTGAGAACCACTTGATTTGACTTTTTTAGGAAAAGAATGCAAAAAAAAAGCCTAAATCCAGAATGTTCACATTTCATATATGATAAAGAAATAAATTTGGGGCAGGTGAAAAAAAAATCCCCAATTGCCTAAGGTTTGACAACTGATTTATCAAATTAGATAACTAACATCAACACACAAAAATTGACCCAAAGCTTCCATTTGGTCTCAATAATATTTTATAAGACAATGGGTATTTTAACATCATTAGGTGATTAATCATAACCATAGGTAAAAACCATAATCTCAGACTGAGGAATTACAAATGGATACACTCTCACTATGAACACAACTGGCTTCAGGTTAAACTTGTCCCACTGGTCTTATGTGTTTCATTTTTGCCATGAGCAGGAGCTGTCTCCTTCCAGTAACTGAGGACTCTCCTGTGTGGGACCCTAGGTCTAAGTCTCAGCATCTAAAGGAGAACCTGGGAGGGAGTATTTGCACATGGGACATCTGGAGAGGAAAGGCTGAGAGCACTGGGACACCCCAGTCCTTTTGTGATTCCTGGTATTATGCCCTCCCTGGCATGCCTAGGCTCAATGAGGTGAGGCATCTCTGACCTCGTTCCACCGAGTGCCATCTTTTGCCTTGTATGCCCTTCTCACTGCCACGATAACTTTGATTCCTTCATTTAGCTGCTACACAGCGCTGCAGTGAATTTCTTGTTTCCAATGTGCTAGTCCTACTGTCAAAATACTTTGGCAGAGGAGGCTCCCTGTGCCTCTTGGTGGTCTGCTGTCTTGCTGAACATGAACCTAATTGCCTTTTCAGGGTGGGGCAATTTAAAACCAAAGCAACCACAATGACAGGCTCTTGTGCTGACACAGCAAGACATTTTGTGGAGGGAATTTTTACGTCAGTTTAAGGAACTTTTCTAAAAGGAGGGAGAACAGGAGAAGTAGGTAACTGTTACAACTTTCTAACACTCTGGCACAGTCTTGTGTCCAAGAAATGACTCAATGATGTGACAGAAAAGGATGCAGAACACAACCCGACTCTATGTTCTGCACTGTCCACTAAGTAGATCGAACACTGAGCACAGCAATGCCTTTAGCAATTAGGTTTTCTTCCTTTTTCAAAGGAAAGCATATCTATGCAAGCACTTATAGATGTCGTCCTTGGTTAACTTTAAATACCAAAATTTTCCTTCTTGAAGCTCCAGGATCACAACGTGATATAAATTACTGTCTCAACACTGCTGGTGCCAAGTCCATGTCCACCAATCAGAAATGGTAATGAGACAGGGCTAGGGAGGGTGGGAGGTGACTTCACGTGATGATTTAGGTTTCCAGGGTCTCTATGTTCACCATGTGATAAAACAAGGAAACCTCTGTGTTGAATTCATTTTTTCCAGATGGGAAAATAAAGCCCATGTCTAGCAAGCAAGAGTGTCTGAGAGGATGAAGCTCAAGGGCCTGTTCTTGCATTACAGGCCAAGACCTTAACACTAATTCTGAGAAGATACAGTCTGACATTTTGCTATTTGTGCTACAGCAAGTCTGTAATCTTTAGTTCAAATTCCCCCAATTGGTGGCTTTTCCCAACAGCCCAAGGGAGACTTTGACATGACACCATGACACATGGAGGCCATAAGGAAGCATGGCCTAAAGAAAGGAGAGAGAGTGCACATGGGTGCAAATCCCCTTTCAGGCAGGAGGATCAGTCAGGTCCTGCTTGAGTTACAGAGAAACCTTAAGCCCAGCCTGAGCAATCTACTGAGTGAGACTCTGCCTAAAAATGTGTATAAAGAGGTCTGAGGATAGAACTCACTGGTAGGGTGCTTGCTTAGCCAAAGATAGACAGATAGACAGGTAGGAGGAATGGACAGAGGCAAACCCACATACAGAGCCAGAAGTGCACGTGGTAAGCTGGCATTTTCAAGAGCCTTTATTATATCCTGAGGGCCTAGAAGTCCCTGTTCTCAATTAGGGTTTGGGATCATGGGTCTTGCCTCATCTCGCTTTCTAAAGCCTGCTGCTCACATCTAAGAAGAGCCTTGGGGAAGTTATTAGGCATAAGAAATAGGTGAGGTTTTAGGTTTCCTATGGCTTGGAACTTCCTGTTCTGAAGGCAGGATGAGGCTGTACTGCCATGACCTGCCCAACCTTGTCTTCCAATTTTAACTAAGACAACTTCTACCAGGAGAATATATGGAGAGAAGAAACAGTTTGGGGTATGGTAGACAACAATCACACAGCTGTTCACATCCTATGGTCTGCTTAGGAATGACAATGAGTTATGATAGAAGTAGAAAAAATTCTACTATAACCTCATTGGAGACTGGCTACTCCTAAGTATGGCACTGCCTCCTGCAAGAAGTGCCCTTCAAGATGTATCCTGAGACCTTTGGAATCTGTGGATCACTGGATCAAATGATACCTGCACAGTAGCTTGGGCACTAGAACTCAATGCAGAATCAGATCTATCCCAAATACCGGAGAGGCTGAGACAGAAAGATATTTTGAGTTTGAGGCCAGCATGGGCCACATACAAACCCTGTATCAAAACAACAACAAACCAAACCAAAACAAAACAGGAAGTGGACATGCAACTGCCCAGGGCTCTCGGGGAGGGCAGCAAAGCACAGTACTTAGGAAGTGAGCTCAGGAGCCAGAATGCTGCTTTCAACCTGGCTCTGCCACACCCCAGCGGCCATCCCTCCAGCCTCAGTGTTGTTACCTGTGAATGAGACAATCATGACACAAAGCGCTGTGAGGAGAATATGATGTTGGGCGCAGAGGCACGGACGTTCAGAACAGGTAATGGTGCATGTTAGTGTTACCATGGTGTCAGATCTCCTGATTTGCACTCAATGAGCGCTGTCCCAGTCACTTATGCCTGGGATTAGCTATGTCACTGTACCTTAGAACTTGAGCCTATTAATTGGATTATGTATCACCAGCTTAATAAAATACATTATTTTATAGTGTACAATACCATTTTTCTATTTCTTTTGTTGCCTTCTTAAAAAGGTACACATTTTCAGGTATAAAAAAAAAAAACAACACCCAGACCTATAGAGAAATACAAAGGTTCGTCTCTAGCATCTGTCCCTATTTGCATAGTGGGGTTATCTCACAGCAACCTTTCTTTTTCCTGTACCAAAGAGTCAAAACCATATTTTAACTTTGCCTCTTTCTCCTACCTAAAAATGGAGGACATCCTAATATTGATATACACTTGGTTTTTAATTAGTAGTTTTTCTAAAACAGAGACCATTCATTATTAATTTTTTTTTTTAAAGAAAGGGTCTCTGTATAAAGTCTAAGCTGTCCTCAAACTCAACAATCTTCCTGTCTCCACTTCCAATTGCTGGTATTCTAGGCATGTGCACCACACCTAGAAATCTCATTATTTTAACACATAAAAAGTATTCCTTTCATGGCTGGCTTACATTCCATTACTTTGATGATAGCTTACATTCCGTTACTTTGATGATAGACTTTACATTGGCTTAGAACTGAGGACTGTCTACTGTGGGGTATTTTTTAATTCTGGATGCTCAGAGGACATTTGGAAACATCTAGAGGCATTTTTGGCTGCCTCCACTGATTGGGGCATCTTGTGGGCAGAGATCTATAATGCACAGGGCTCCCCTTTTAGCTAACAAAGAATACATTTCCACAAACACTTGACAGTGCTCAGTTAGGAAACCTGGCTCTGAGATCTTAAGTAGAAGAATGTACAACTACACTTGATATGTCAATTCTGACTTAATGGTAGAAACAACATAGCGTTTTTGTGCCAGGATGGACCCACATCCAGTTGTTCTGTGTGAGATGCAGCCACCATAGCCTTGATTCACGTACCTTGAGGAGTCTGAAGGCTGTCATCCAGCAAGTACGGATCTGCTCATCCTCAGCACAGAGCAGACGCAGCTCCTTCATCTCAATTTTTGCTTTGTTTGGCTAGAGGAGAAATGAAAACCCCACCAGTGCAAAAGTGAGCAAGTATATACCCAGTGTAGCGAGTGATAAATCAACACTGCCACAATCTCACCAAGAGGAAAAGAACAAGGCTTGGCTAAGTAGTTGTGTGTATGTACAATGGTGTGTGAGGATTTATACAAATGCATGTTTGTGCCTATGTACACGAGTACATGTCCACATCCGTGTGTTTTGACTACAGGCACACATATATATCCATGTGCAGTGCTCTTATATATACATACACACACAGAGGGTTGTCAATATTGCAGTCAGTCCTCACGACCAGACGCCCACACAGTTCATTTAGTGATTATAGATAATCAGGTGTCAGGTCAGGAGTTGCCTCTCTTAACAAGCCATTGCTTCTCCTTACTACAACCAGGTAAAAGCTGCACCCAGGAGGCCAACAGCTACCTGGCTTTAAGTTACCAAGTCCACTGAGTACTCCCTAGAGCATGGACTATTCCAAAACCACCCAATCCTAAGTACACAGTAAAGCCAGTGTAAAAACTACGTTGGCAACCAGATAGTGGGCAGAAGAATCCTCTGCATGGTTCCTAGCCCCAGCCCAAGGGCAGCATCCCGTGGAGTACCTTGATGCACATCCCATGGTCATTGGGTGCATTGTACTGCTTCTTTCCAGCAATCAGGTAGAAGATGCTGCTTTCCTCCAGGTCAGCCAGCAGCTGCAGGTGTCTGGGTTCCTGCAAACAGCAGTCAAGCCAAGGGTGAGGTCACATTTTTAGTCTATAGTGCTAAAAGCTCATTTTAAAGTCTGTAGTCACTTTGCAACTCTCATCTTTCCATTGGGCATACACATGAAACTTAAATGACAGCATGTAATCCTAACAATAACATAAGCTAAAAATGTCAGCTACATGTTGTAATGGACTAATTTTATTTTATATGTACTATGTAGTTTTTAAAATTTGCTCCAGCAGAGACAAAACCATATTTTGCTCCTGAATACAGGACAACAACAATTCAGCATCTATCCTATGGCCAGCCTGGAACAGAGTTCCAAATTAAGAAAACCAAATATATCACTGCACTGACTGAATCAGACAGGAGGGTCTAGGCTCAACCCAGTAGGGATCCATGTCTGGGCATCCCAGAGGTGCAGGACTGATGGGATGAAGGAGCTGCTGTGTGTGCTGCCATTCAGTTTCCAACAGACCACTATACTGATCCCTTTGTGTATAGCCATATATAAATTGCTCATTAATAAGTTATCACTAGAATAAAAGAGGTTTGGGTGCATTTAAAAATTAAGCCCAAGTTCACAGTGAGCATACCTACAGCAGGAAGAAATGAAATATTTTAAAACTTTACCTTTGAAGTCCCCTTGGTGGAGTAATAGAGGCCAGATCTGCGCAGGCACACATACAGTTTCTTCCAAGACTTTCTTCCAAGCTCCTTCACCTGCAGGAACCCTTGAATCTCAGGGCAGCTGCTAGAGTTCAGAAAATTCTATGGAGGAACAAATTTTTAAAATTAGGGAATATGCACATAAAATAATGAAAGCAGTTATATTATTATATATAGCTGACATTTCCCAAATACTTTGGGGTGGGTTGTTAGGCGAAATTTTCTTCCTTCAAACTTCTTGAAATCTCAGCAAAATTAGTAATGAAACTGAGATAAGCAAATGGCTCTCACAAGGGGGTGGACATGATGTTGTAAGTTTCCTTAGAAGGTTGAGGATTTCAAGAATCCATTCCTTATTTCAAATTTCAACAAGTCTATTTCAGTAAGGAGTAAGTTTGGCTTAGTACCTGCAGAAGCTGGGCCTGACTGCCATTGGACTGTTGGCACCAAGTGACCATCTGATCCGGGAAGAAGTTCTGAGAGAGAGGGGAGAAAACAAGCTTATCACAGACGGCACACCTGCCAATGTGAAAAATTCTTCAGGTATGATCACAATCATTTGTATGTTAAACAACAGCTCTTCTCATTCTTTTATCAAAGCCTGCACAACACCAGTACCAAAAGAAAATCAAAACCACAAAATAAATAACAACAAAGTTACCACAGTTGTATAAAAAGCTTACTGGGCGGAATTACCCAGAATCCATTACTTTTCTTTCTTTTAAATAAACCAGTGGAATTATCACAATCACAAGTGGATAATGATCTCCCTGAGCTGACTGTCAGTCTGCCTGGTGACTCAGGACAAAACCAAAGGCTCAGATGTCGAGAAATATACTTTGCTAGTATGTCACATGACAGCCCCCCCCCAAAGAAATGGGGACAAAAACACCAACAAAACACCAAGGAGTTGATGCCAGCATGCCAATCACTGATTGCTGTTCATTCTAACATACAATCAAGAGAGTATCTGGTATTTGCAATGATTAATAAGTAGTTCTTCTGCTGAATATTGGATCAATATGTTCCAGTGTGACCATCTCTACTCTCTGAGGAAGGAGATAGTCTCCTTCACCAGTCTTAATGACTTCTTGTTATGATGGCATTGTACGGGAGGTCTTTTTCACTAAGTAGCATTCTATTCAACCCAAGTACAAATTCCAAAAGCCACAAAGTTAACCCCAAAAGGAGACTTACCACTGGATTCTTAAAGAACTCGTACTTCGCATAATTCTTTCTGAATAAGAATTTGCTTTCACTTGGCATGGTGCTCTCCACTTGGACCACAATCTCATGGTCCTCCAGGCACCTCTCTGTGGGGAGAAACATCACACACGTGAGCTGAGACAGAAACTTCAGGGCAATTTTACAAGGCCGAAACCTGTTCTTTAAGCACCGAGAATGAAGAGTATGTCAGGAATGATACTAAATTTAAGCCTCTCTTTACCACGCTGACGGATATCTAAAAGAGGTCTTAAAATCCAATAAAATGCAAAATTCAGGTTAGCACTGGCAAGTATATATTTCTTTTGCACTTGGAATCAACACAACATTAATGAGATGGGCCCAAATGATTTTTCCCCTATGCTACAAAATTTCAACTCTTGCAGCAAATTAACTATCACAACCTGGAAAACACCCAAAAGCAAAGGAGAGGCAAAGACCCTAGGCAAGGAGGCCTTGCAAGAGGCAGGGTGTTAAGACCAGGGGAGCTGTGGACAAGATACCATAAGCAATGAGATGTACAGAGCACTCGTCTTTCACACCTAGCTGTTAGCACTGGCCCTACCACGAAATGTGTGCACCAGCTGGATTTGTGCGAAGGCAAAGAAAAAAAAAAGTTCTCCACACAGATCACTTTCTGCGCATGGTGTCCAGGTGCGTGCACACATACCTCTTAGCACAGCTTATGTAAGAGTCTGGAAAGGATGGTTAGTCCCCTCTCTGAACCTCTCCTTATGTGGAGCACGGCAAGCGAACTCAGCCTGCTCCCCGCAGATAGGAATAACACATTCAGAGAAGCTGTGGAATGGCGATCACAGCTCCTCCCACAGAGCTCCTGGAAAGCCATAATGGAAGTGGTGGTGACAGAGAGCTAACTACATCAGACAATGGAATAATCTGTATCAGTAAGTCCACCCCAGGCTTAGTGTGTGACCTGATGCCAGACAGGCATACACAGATTAAATGAACACAGGGGTTGTATCTTAGATCCCTAACGCCTCTCATGCTGCCAGAGCTGAGTCTCAGCTGGGAAGGGAGACACTTAGGAAAAGGCACTTTAAGTCAAAAAGTCTCAGAATTGGGAGAAAGAATTTCTGTCCAAAGAGGAGAACTGTGGCCATGCGCATTTCTCTGTGAGGACCCCTCTGTTACAAAGAGCACATTCTGGACTGATGCATCTTTGGCCTTCATTTTTATACTGTTAAGAAGGGGACATCTTGGTAGAAATGTATTTAAAACCAGAATTTGTCCCCATGGCAATACAAAGCTCACAGCACATGAAAAGCCACACTTGATACAAACCTAGAATAGTTTCCATTTACCTCTATCTGGGAGAATTCTCCCTGTAACACACGAACGCTTATGTTTACACAAGGGTTTTATTTCCTCAAGACATATGCGAACAACCACATACAACTTAGGCATTGACTAAAACTGTGATGCATGGTTTGAAAAAACAGTCAGGCTTAAGTTCATTCATTTTAAACAGACTTTCTTCGTCTAAAAACAGATCAGTGAATTGCATTAGGAGTTTTACTTAGAGAAAATATTCTAAACAAACTTAAAAACAAAACTCAACAACCCCATAACCTGTGGGTGGTTGTTTTACAGAATAAATTACTTTTCCATTTAAAACACAGAGTAAAAAGGGAGGTAGCAGCCGCCTAAGTAAGGATGCAGTGGCTAGCTCTAAATCAAAAAGTGTGGTGCTTTCCAAAGAGCTCTGAGGAGCACAAAGGACCCTGTGGGGAGCTTCCCAGCTAAGCCCAACGCTGTGGTCTCTACAGCTCTGACCCCCAACAGAAGCTCTCTGGGAGAAATCCTGGGCAAGCTGCACACATCCTGCACGTACACAGAGGGGAGAGCCTGATGCCCGGGGAAGGAGCAGGGGAAACTGGGCCCCACTGTGGTTTCAGGTAACCAGTGACTACTGAGCTGGCCTATGCAGCCCTAAATGATCATGCTCCCCTCCCCCGACAGTCTGGTGACCCCCAGAGGGGCCTCATTGTGACTCTTCATGCAAACCAGCTGCAGTGTCAACTCCTGTTTCCTTCCGTGGTAAGCTGGGAAACAGTGGAGAAGCCTTGCTAAACCCTTCCTCTAGAAGGCCTCTAGGCACAGCTGTGGCCTACAACTTGTTACCATCAAGGGCCTGCCTGTGAACGTCCTGCTGTTCCCAGGGTTCTGAGTAAAAATGGACCAATGCTGCTCTTTAGGATATTCCGAAACTACTCTGTGTTCAAGTGGAGGAAGTGGAGACTCCTCAAAGGCCATTTGTTATTTTTCAAATTTCTGCAATGATGTTCAGCATCTGTATCAATACCTCACTCTGTGACAGAAAGGCTTGAGCATCAGACAACTCAAAAAGAAAACTGTACCTCTTTGCTTTTAAAGTACATAGCTACTTAGAGCCTCGGCAGAAACTCGGCCAGCCCAGGTGGCATGGAGATCGTGCAGAACAGGGCCAGAACAAGGCTCAGTACAGCCTTTCATTTGGCTTAGCCCCTCCCACCTGGTAGAAAGTCTCAGGCCTCCTGGTAGACTGCTGGGAATCATGGCACCAGGCGAGGAAGCGTGTACAAGCCTCCTTGACACCAAGTCAGTCAGCAGCTTTCTTTCTATCTGTATATTTTAATGGGGAAAAGGTCTCACTCGGCATTTTCAAATGAATGGCCAGGGAGATATGGAAGGAACACCAAGCCAGGGTAGGCTCCTTCTGGGCACTGAGGACCAAAAGGCACTCTTTAGGCGTCCATGTCCACGGCACTGCCACACCTGACTGGAACAAACACAAAGCTCCCTTGCCCTGGACTCTTCCTGCTTGATGCTTGCAACATGTCAGGGCCTGAATGTGAGAGCCCTGAAACCAAACAACCCCACACTGCAATCCCATGCTCAAGTGCAGGGGACTAAGTGCCAAAATACTGTTTTGCACATTTAAAAGTGTATTTTGTAAAATTTCTTTAAAAAGTACTCTGTTTGCCATGTGTGTAGGATGGCTATGTTCTATCGCTGCATAGTCTCTGTGGGAAACTTTCCTGGGGGAAGGGGAGAGTCTAGAGATTCGCAGCTCACACGCTTGAACAGATGGGACTTCTCCATCTACCGTATGCTAGCACACTTGCTGGCCTTAATCATTGACTGTCTCCACACACCAAGGCCAAAGAATTTCCAGCAGGGAGGCCTTATAGGAAGTGCTGTTCATTAGAAGTTTCCAATATTTCAGCTGCTAAGATCAGCACAGTAGCATTGTTTGGAAAACCTTAATCTGAGAAGACACATAAACCAAAAATATCAGAATGCTATCCACTAGCCTCATGCCACAATTTTAACAGTTTTGTGTTGTAATCTGTTTTAGAATCTGCCTGAAAGACTTGCACTTACAGTTTCCCTTTTGCGTGTCCTCCTCCCTAATAAGAATATTCAATATAGAAATGCCTAAGAGAGTCGTTTCCACGGAGACAGCGATACCCAGGAATGTGGGGCAGGGTGGTTCCACACTGAGCAGAGGTGAGGCCCCACTCTTTGGGCCAGGACCCAAAAACCACACCCTAGAGCAGCATCCATTACAGAGAGCCTCCCACAAGCCTGTGGCTCACTCATCCACAGCAGGCCAGGTTAACGCTGGGATATGACCAGGGCTTTCTGAGAAGAACCATAGAGCACTGTGTCTTTCCACCAGTGGGACCCTGACAAGAGACTGCTGTGGGACTGTGTCAGAAATAGGATTTCCTTTTAAAGAGCTACAAAGCTGTACCTTTTTTTTTTAAATTAAATGGTAGGTTTGAATAAAACAACACACACACACACACACACTTCACACGAAGAGAAATGCAAGAACTGGGAAGGCAGAAATGGAGCCTGTGTTGGGGTTGTTCACCTAAAGACGGTGAATCTTAAAAAACTTTAAAAACTCACAGAATCCTCCCTAAAATCCAGCCCATTCAGTAAACGGGCTTCACTTGTTCCCTAACAAGGGAAGGAACTGGTGTGGAAAAGAAACCTTTAAACAAAAGTCTGACAGGCTACTTTACCTGAGATGAATCAACCAAACCAAAAAAAAAAAAAATGTATGTATAAGACTATAAAACACACCTCAGCAAGTTCTGGAAATAGTACATGTTTTTAAATATTCTATGGTATAAAATGCGCTCTTGTTCCATAGGCAAGATACAGACATATACAGTGTGCAGTGCAGGCATCGCCTCAGAAAGCTGCCAAGCAAGCACTGTGAGAGTCCTTTATAATGTATCTGCCTCCCTATGGCTACCCCAGGGAACCATGGCTCCCTTCTGTCTATAACAGGCTGAGCTGTTCTGAGATGAGGAGCTGTAACCCAGTTGGCCGATGGGCTCCATGCACCCCTAGGCTCTGGAAGAAGAACCAAGTCCTAGAGAATCTATCGCCTAGGCTGAGCCTTCGGGAAGTTACTGCTTTGAGCACCCAAGGTGAGGTTCTCAGAGTATCAGAGGGCTAGGACTGGGAAGGAGGGAGAGTGAGAGTGAAATTTAGGAGAAAGCAAGGGCCGGAAGGAATGCCGAGCAGCTTACTACCACCTCCCCATGTGGCAGGAGATGGTGACACATTTACATTTGGCTGTAACATGCCCATTTGATTACACACTGAGGTCCCCAGGTGCCGTTCCCAAGCCAGGTGACCAGTCCCCTACCTAATCCCAGTTGGGGGTGGTGTTCCACCAGAGTCCAGCTGTTGTCATCCACACAGTGACTTTTGTAAACCAGCAACTGGCACAGGTCCCTGGCTGTCATGTCTGTTAGAATCTCCACCACTTTGCTTGTCCCATCTTCACTAAAGACTTTGACATCCTGCAACACACAAAAGGGACAAGCACAGATGAAACAACTTTGCATTTACAAGAAAAAAAAAGACAAGATAAAACACAAGTAAAAACATTAGTGTTTCAACACATGGACAAGTGTTGTCTCTGACTCCATAGATGTAGGTCAAGGGCTATGGGGCTTCCTTCCCTCTCTTTGGAAGGACCGGAAATCTCATAGGCATAGACAGCACACAGCCAAGCTACCAGCCTGGATTAGAGAATCACAGAACTCACTCAAACACTACAGTGGTTCCAGGTTGGACAGTTTACACTTGTATAAATGCAACAAATGTCTGAGTTGATCCTCCTCCTCCTCTAAACTGTGATGACCCCTTTCTATCTATTCCCAGAGTCCAAAGGGCCTGCAGCTCTTGTTCTCTCGACATCCTTCCTAATTCCTGAGGCCCAGGAGGAAGTTGAGATAAATAGATAGACTAATGGAAAGGGGTATAGAAGAATATAGTCATGAAATTGTTTGGCTCTTCTCCGAAAATATTGAAAACAAGCTACAGTTTCCAGGTCCTATTCAAATCTACGGAAACCAAATAGTTCCTAGGGAACAAAAGCATAGCAGAAATTTCAGAGATTAAAAATGGTCCCTGCTCCAGTTGACAGGGATGTATTTAAACAAACAAAAAGAACCACCACAACAAAACCCTCCACAACAAAGCTCTACCAAGACTCTTACCTTGATAGCATGGGAACAGCAGTCGGAGGGACAAGGTGGCAGTTTAAACTCTGAATGACTACTGCCTGATAGTTTGTTCCTGGTGTTTCCCTACCTTCCCTAGGAGGTCAGGCTCACGGTCCAGCAAGGGCTTTGCCCTGATCAAGGTTGCTCCTGTCCACCTCCCTGCCATCTTACTTGTCCCCGAGGTAGGAATCCAATCACTCCAACAGCCCAATTGTACCCTTCCTCGGAGGACTGATGTAACCACCCCATGGGCTCTTAAGGCTGATGACAATGGTGACAACATCAACAGCACACAACATGATCGGCTGCAAAAATCCCTGGGCAGCGAAACACCAACAGGCCACTTAGGCTTGAGCACGTGCATCTTTTGGGTTCAGACCAATCTCCCGCTAATCTTTGTCCCCAACTGCTGCCATCAGCAGCAACTTCAGTGCTGAGTCTGCCATTAGACAATCTGTTTCTGGTAGCCCTGTTCTCTGCCCCTTCTCCAGTTCATGTGCTTAGAAGGATGGCTCTATGGAGGGGAGTCAATGGCAGCACTGTGGCCCCGGGGCTAGGTGATCAAGCAGAGAAGGGTCCTACTAGTGAAGGACAAAGTAGCCATGAGGCTGGGGAAAAAGAGGTCATTCCTCAGGCTTGGAACTCCCAAATGGGAGTGGGGATGCTTCAGAGGTGTCAGGCAGGATACTTCTCTATGTGAGACAAGCTGGGGGAATCCAGAGGGCCTCTCTATTCCTGCCGCTCCCTGACTCAGAAAAAATACCAGGATTTGCTTTCAAACCCACTTTCACTTTTAAAGAAAAATACCCCTCCCTCTTCTGGAATTTCTGTCTCACTCAGTGAAAGTTTGCCTCTACCAGCAAAGCAGATGCCTACACAGAGCTCACATGACTGACTCAGTCTAGGAACTAACACTTAATTCAAATCAAGAAAATATGTCTGTGGTCTCTAGGCAGGAACATTCTTTCTAAAATGCTTTAACATAAAAGAAACAGAAATTTGGAAAGTAGAAATGCATTTGATATTCTGGTTTGCAGTGTGCAGGGCCTCCTGAGTCTGTGAAGCTTTCCACTCCCCAGATCAGCCTCCTAATGCTCTTCCTTTCCTAAGCTTCGAAACATTTATGTGGTTACAGCAAACACTGTCTCCTCCAGGAAAGTTATGTGGCGGTGAAGTATGTGTTTCATGTCTCCCCAAGTCCACTCGCCACTCTTCCTGCCCAGATCAGCCATGGCTCCACGTTTCAAAGTCTGTTTTGAGCCCACTACATTTTTCTTTAAACTCCCTCTTTTTCCCCTCAGATGCTCCACAGCCCGTGGCCCCCACCCCCCATCTATATATAGTCTGGGCAGTACAAGCTAACACGTACTCTGTCACAGGTTTATCTCTACAGCTTTGAGATTCCCACAAAAACCTGGGTTGGCAGGACAGGGCAGTATGTGATGGGCAAAAAA
>LOEQ01003291.1:237136-247397 GCA_001685075.1 Bramus lutescens | reverse complement strand
ATTGTCCTTGAGGACACCATTGGCAACTTCTGGCCTGCTGGGCAGATGTGTTTGTAGGACAAGCAAGTAAGAAATTCAAACCAAGAAATAGCAGCATGTGTGCTAAGTTCTTTAAACCAAGGGATAAAGGTTCTGTTGAACAGAACCTCAGAAAGGGACGAGGACCTGAAACCAACGGTGTATCTCTTAGCCCTTTCTACCAACTGCTTGGTGTTCTCAGAGACAAAGAGCTTTCCAGGACAGATATGAAAGCAAATGACACTGCCTTGAACCTCTTGGTTTGTCCCTCTGTTCCAGTCAGGCTCAGTAAACATCTTCTAGGGTTTCCTGAAACTACAGAAACAACTAATCAACATGATGGATCGTCTGGTCCTCTGCCTTCACATCCTGGGCCACTGCCGCCCAGAGTCCCAGGGATGTGAGGTCAGTGGTAGGAATTTAAAACCAGACTGCAACAAATCACAGACCCAGGCCAGGGGCCAGTCCCACCCAACCACATGTCTTCACATTTCATTCCAAGGGACAGACTGTATTTGACACTATTTATAAAACGACTTTTATATATATGTACATATACTCATAAAACCGTAAATCATTTAGCCCAGCAATGACACTATTAGGAATCTATTCACCCCATCTATTAAGTGACCAAAGACATATATAAAAGATGGTAACTTCAACTTTGTTTATTACAGTAATAAGGATGGAATTACAAACAGTGAAAATGTTAATCAGAGGGGTAATCACTTAAAAATGAATCCTGATACTTCTGTGTGACAGAACACACAGAAATGCGCATCAATTCTATGAACACCATTATGTGGATACTGTCCACACTGCTCACCTCTGGAAATGAGACTGCACTTAGGAGAGACTAGTCTCATCTTTAACAACTGTGATGAAATACCCACAAAAGCAACGTAAGGGAGTAAGGGTTTATGTCAGCTCACAGTTCCAGATTACAATGCAGTGGCAGGAGCTTGAGGCAGCTGGTCACACTACATCTAGAATCAGGAACAGAGAGCAAAGATGAATACGACTTAGTGCTTAAGCACACAATAAAGATAATCCCCCAGAGGTCCATCTCCTAGGCAATTCTAGGGTTTCTCAGGCTGAGAAGTAACACTAGCCATTACAGCCATAATCATACCCTCCCCCACTTTAAGAAAAGGTTCCCATGTAGCCCAGGCTGACCTTAAACTCACTATGTAGCCAAAGATGACCATGAAATTTGATTCTCCTGTTTCTACTTCCTGAGTGCTGAATTATAGGCATATACCACCCAAATGGGTTTTATGTAACACCCTGCAGGGATCAAACACAGGCCTTCATGGATGCTAGGCAGGCATTCTACCCACTGAGCTACACGCCCAGGCCCATATACCTTCTGCCAGCGTTTGTTTAACTCTTTGCCTTTAATGTGAAAATGTATTGTTTCCAAAAATTTAAAAAACCTGCTGTACTGTTACTGTTCATTTTTCTCTGGTTTCCTGGCTGGACACAGATGCAAGTTATATGAAAAGAGCTAGACTCTAGTGGACCCCTTTTATCTGAGGTTCTTTTCCCATGAGTAGGTGGCTCTTAAAAGACACACAGATCATTCGTAAGTGTCATGTACAAAGAAAGCCTTATCATGCTGGGCTGCCTGCTGTGGGTTCCATTCCCACCCTGCCAAGGCAGAGAGGGGAGGGGTGCTTTGGCAGACAGAAGCAGTGCCTGGCTCCTTCATTGGGCCTGGCCAATGTCAGCAGCACAGACATCTCTACAAAGGTGACAGGGTGGTACATGGGGGGAATACGTCTATGAATGGAAGACAGTTCTTTGCAACTGATAGTACAATTCTAGTACAGCTGCCTTTATTAATAACCTCAGCAAAACAAAGTGAGTAAGAAATCATTTAACAACTTTCAACTGCTAGACTACAACTTTGCCTAAAGCTGTGGCACCCACTCACAATATTTTTTATAATTTAGCAATCCCATCAAAGTAATCAGCAACACACAGCTACAAGCAGGATATATAATATTTTCAAAAAAGGGGATATTTTTAAATTGTAGTTATCACACGTACTATGAAACAAACCTAAAATGTAATTTATAATTTTATAAAAAAATTTAAGACTTGAGTTGGACTGGGTGAAACTCTGCAAGTTATTTCGGGTTCATTTGCACAGTCTGAGGTGATATGTGCATGCTACAACTCATTCCCTCAGCTGATACTCCCCAAGGACCCATTAAGAGCCAGGCATGAAGGTTCTAGGGATCTGGCCCTCCGACAAATGTCTTTGTAGTCATGGAGCTTCATTTAATTGGGGGACACAGATGACCAACACAGAGGCAGAAGCCAAGGTGTCAGATACCAGAAGCTAAAGAGATGATTTCAGGAAAGGGGAAGGGGAAGGAAGCAGGGAGCACGTGGGCATTTACCCCAGATGTGAAATCACTATGCAAAAGGTGCCATCCTCTGTTTCCAAGGTGTCACTCGGGTCCTGGGTGGGAACCTCTTTTGGGAAGGTAGCAGAAGGTAGAGACTAGCTGAGCTTAAGGTTTTGATAATATCCCTGGCAAGAAAAACAACTTGGACTTGAGTCCTGGAAGAAAATAATATAGAGACTATCTAGTTCTAGTATGGGACACCAAAAATTCAAAGATGTGGTTCTTGTAGATATGGAGAACTTTGGTTGCATGCTCTGGAGATTTCTGTCACCTTGTGTGTACACAGGGCATATTTTTAGTTTTAAACAGAGGGCTTTTTGCTGTTTTTGGTTTAGCATCTTATTTTGTAATAATTTCACACTTGCACAAAATTTTTAAGTAGTTCAGATTTTCTGCATGTTCTTCATCAGGGTTTCCCAAATAGCAGCATCTGGCCCCATTTACTCGCTCACATTTCCATTCTCTTCTCTGTCTACTTGGGTCTGTTAAACAGACTGTATGACTTTTAGAACATTCTTACTTAACTGCAGTTCAGTGATCAGAAGCCGGAAATTATCAGTGGCCCACACCATCATCTAATTTATAGACCCCACTTGGACTGAGCTATACTCCCTGCCAGGGCTCATACTCCCTAAAGGGTAGATTTTGTTTTCTGGGACTTTCCTACAAACTGGGAAGCTCTGAAGAGCTATGGCTGCTCAGTAGAGCATGTCCAGGCTTCACTTCAGGGCAGGTGTGCAACTAGAGAGAAAGCCGAGACCCCTTTGGGTTGCCAGGTCTGAAGGGCCAAACCTAAAGCTAAAAGAAAGGATCAACTGTCTTACTGTTACAGTTTGAATGAGTATCCCCAAAAGGCCCATGTGTCCAGGAGTTGGTCCCTAGGCTGGTGAAATTAGGGTAATGGAAGCTCTGGGTGGCTCTTCAGTCATTGTGGGCATGCCCTTCAAGGAGACATTGTGGCACTCTGTGTTTTGGTTGCTACATCTTGAGGTGAAGACTTTAATCTGCTATGTGCTTCTGCCATGATGTGCCACCCTTGCCAGCAGCACCTCCATCCCAAGGAGGGCCACTTGATTTTAGACCGGAACCTCCATAAATCTCAGTCAAAATAACCTTCTTCTCTTTACAAATTGGCACCTCAGGTATATTTTGCTGAAATGATGGCAAGCTAACACATTTACTGTTTTTACACTGTTGTGCGATGGCTCAGTAGTCAGGACTCAGATCACGGTCATATTTCTACTCCAAAGTTAAATGAAAAAGAAAACAATGTTGTTTCTCTTTTCTTCAAGT
Source organism: Bramus lutescens (assembly GCA_001685075.1). NCBI lineage: Eukaryota > Metazoa > Chordata > Mammalia > Rodentia > Cricetidae > Bramus > Bramus lutescens. Next base: position 243,669 of record LOEQ01003291.1, on the reverse strand, counting down.
ATTTATGATATTCCTGCCACTGATCTGGTTCCTTTCCAGTGCTTGGTGGAGGAACTAGAGACGGTGTGAACAGAAACACTTCCAGGGAACAAAAGCCAAGGAATGCACTACTCATATAAACGGATCCAAGATGCCAGGACAGCATAAAATCGTTAGGACCTGCTGCTTCCATGCAGCGCGGATGCCTGCTGATGAACTCACAAGGAGAAAACAATTGAGAGGTGAGGCAAAAATAAACAGCCAGTCATTTGCATGTAGCTCTCTAGAGAAGGAGACATGTAATTATCAACCTTTCTAGATGAGGTCAACATCTGGGTTCTCTTTCCTAGAAATGTGGAGACTTGGCACCCATGGCCACGGGAGGATGTTTACCACATTCCCCCGCTGAAGGCACTCAAAACACCCTTGCCTGCTTCCCTCCAGGGATTCGCTATCATTTTTACATTTGCTATGAGTCCACTCAGGCTGGTTAAGAGACTGAGGTAGGTGAAAGTCTGGGAGATAAGTACAAAGACGTGGAAGACAGGAGGATGTAGGAGTTATGCAGGACACATACAGCCCACTGGGCAGCTGCATCTAGGCAAGGCAAAAATAAGCCTCACAGGACAGGTGAAGCCACTCAGCCCAGCAATGCAGTTTTGTATATAGATTAATACTCCCCACAAGAGCAAAAAGGGTAAGATTTAATGTAATGGTGGTAAACACCTCCTCATGGAAGTATCTCACCCAAGACAAAAAGCTATGAGACTTTTTCCACTTTGCAATTTCATGAGATACCTTTGTTCTAAACCAGGAGGAGCCACCAGAGGTGTGGACTGTGGGAAGATACCCATCTCTCAGTTGCTCATAGGTCAAGTGTGGCCTACCTGAAATGTTTGTGACTTTGAGTTACTTCAGTCTGGGGAATATTTGCATATGCACAATGAGGTTACCTGGGGAGGAGACCCAAATCTAAATGTAAAATTTATGTTTCTTTAGACTGAAGGTTATATAATAAAACAATTTTAATATGTTAATAGTTTAATGACATAGCCTAGGTGGAATCTTCCATTTCTGGCATCATGTCAGAATTTGGAGCATTTCAGATTTCACTTTTGGATGAGAGATGCTTAGCCTACATTTCCGAAAAGCAGACATTCACAGGCTGTGGGCGTAAACTGAGAACTCTTGCAGAGGGAACTGTGGATTCTAATACAAACATGAGGAAGGTGACAAACCAAGCCAACATAGAAGGTATGCTAGCTTGTTTTCTGATGTTGCAATGACACACTGACCAAAAGCAACTTGGTAGGAAAAGAGCTATTTGACTTTTAACTTCCAGATCCCAGCCTAACATTGTGGGAAGGAAACAGCTAGCTCACTCAGCTAGCTTTCCTTATACAGCTCTTTTGCCTAGGGACAGAGCTGCCCAGCCATGGGCTGGGCCCTTCTCCATCAATCATCAGTCAGGACAATCTCTCACAGACATGGCCACGGGCCAATCTGATCTGGGCAATCTCTGAATTGAACCTCCCTTCAGATGACTCTGGGCTGTGTCAAGTTGACAGCTGAAGCTAACTAGGACAGAAGCTAATCAGGTAAGAGGTTCACTAGCTGGCGACTTTCCCATTTTCTAATGAAATTTAAAGTCGAAACATCAAGTAATAATTTGCAAATCAATTTTCCCAGGAAAATGCTTTCTGGTTCCCAGCAGACCAAGAGGCTCTTTTTGGAATCACCAATGCCCGGTACCCTTGCTGGGCCCTGCTTCGGCAGAAGGATCTTATCGTGCTGGTCCATGTGTAGGCAAAGCACAGACTCATTCCTGCGGCTAGAGTATGGTGGTTCTTTCCACAAAAAGATAAAAGTTAAAGGCTCATGTTTGCAGTACTCTTTCAAGATAAGAGAGATCTGAGGCTGTAGTAATCAGTCCGGCTTCTCAAATTTATAAAATTTATATAAGATATTTATAGTGCAGAGAAACACTAGGCTGGGATTTCACATGAGATTCCTGGGATGATTTCCTGTCTCATTTTTAGCCAAGCACATGGTCTGCTCCAGGTCACGACTCCCTGCGTGATTGCATCATTTGTTCAGAGGCGAACAGAGACATGAAGGTACCATCACGTAGTCCAAGCAGTAGGGATTAGTCTCTGGCTCCAGGGGATATAATGCTCAAGGTTCTGAGGACTTAGCAACACCACCAATCAACTGTGACAGTCATGGCAGCCCTCATGATTTTATCTTGGGCAATTCAGAACCTTATCCAGAATAGGCTCAGTAGGAACAGTTTCTATGTAACTATTTTTAAAATATAGAATATTTAATAAATATTTAAAATATATGAAGTGTTTTTCTCTTTTTTAAACTTCAAAAAGCTCTAGATTAACTTGAGTTTTCCTTACTAACTTTTTGGGTCTTCTAAAAACCAAGCAGGAAATGTGAACTCCTAAGAACGTGGGAGAAAATACAAGATTTCCCTAACTATGGAGTTATGTGTTTTCCAACCAAGAGCCCTGCACTAGACAAATGCTGTACCACAAAGCTAAATCCTCAGCCTCAGATGGTGTTTTTTGCCTGGCTGCCTTTGGTAAATTCATAAATACTCCTAATAAAATCCTAGCTATATCAACGTTCAGTTTGCTCAGAGGTGTTTTTGCCATGCGGGACATGTTGTGGCACCTTGCTTGCACAAAGGCTTACAAGTGTGTGGTCTTAGATATGAATTCTGTTCTTTTGACACTTTAGTTACTGACCTTGCAAGGCCTCTTTGCCCTTTCTGGACCTCATCTGACATTTGAGCATGCCTCTGGTGGTCTATTCTATTCCAAAGGAGATGAGGATGAAGCAAGCACCTGTAGTGGCAGCTGTGGCATTAGGTATTTATTAAATATAGAAGCAGCTGTACTGTGCCTACACTTTCCTATGAGCTGAATTAATGTCACAAGTGGTCTGAGAGGCTAGGATCAATGATGTTAGCCCTCTCAGATAGATAGGGAACTGAGGCCTTCAGAGGTGCTGTTGCTCAGAAGCAACCACTCACTAGTCCTGTCCTAATGCACGAGGTTAGGGCTCACCTTTCATACATGAGGCCTGTGGGCCATCAGGCAGGGCCTCCCTGGAGAGCTGTGAGTGAGTAGCAGGTCAGACGAAAAAGGGATGGGTGTCCCCAGCAAAGGATTTTATTTTTAAATGGGATAAGCTGATGTATGTCTTATGCTAGGCTGTCATGAGATGCTGGCATTGTCTCTATCTCATTGGGGATGGGTATCCCTGTCTCTGCTCCAAACCTGCTATAGCCCAGGACTTCTTTAAGTAGCCAAAATCTGCCTCATGCATGGGTCCCAGAACTAAAGCTAAACCTCAGTGAGGTCTAGGTCCCGATACTTCTGATCCCAGAAGGTACCAGAAAAAGTCGACACAACAAACCACGGAGACACTAAGAGCAGGAGGACTAGGGAATGTGTGGTTGAGGTTCTTGGGGAATGACAGCCCTTCACATGGTGGCCAGGGTTAGATTTGCCCACTACACTAAGCAGAACACAGTGAATGGCAGCTAAAGCCTCGGAAGACCCCACTTTGGTCATTAGTAAATGCAGAAGTGGAATCCTATGTAAGGCCATTAATTTAGCTCCAGAAAATTAATTTTTAAACTTAAGCAAAGAAAAAAAGAACTGACTGGAGTTGAGACAATATTTATGCCCCATTAATGATGGGGCACAATATGAGACTAATTGTGTTTAAACAGCAAAATGGAAAAATATGCTCTAACGAGTCATTATGTGGTCACAGGAAACTCCATTGGTTGAAAGAAAGAGAAGCCTGCCATTGCTGAGCTTGTTAGGAATTCAGAAAAGGTCCTGGCTACAGCACTACCTAGCAGAAATCAGATCTCCTTTGAATTCCTTTGATCCCCCATCTATCTTAGCAGGTCTGACTTGAACAGTACAAGCCAGTCACAACTCTATTCATCAGGACACCTCATATAGTCAGTCCCTCAGTTTCCCCTTTTACCACTACAGGTGTCTAAGCACCTGACTCACTGACTGTGGTGGAAAGGTTGCTGCTGAATGACAGTCCCAACTTTGGTCATACTAGCACCAGCTGCAGAGACAGTGTGCAAGTTCCGTAACACAGAACAAGGCCAGGGCAGCTTCGGCTTTCTGCCCCAGATATTCTACCCCATGAAAGTTGAGTGTCCTCATGAAGAAAGCCAGCCAGGTTTGGCTTTCTGCAGCTAAATATATCCTGACAGTGGCTGGGACAGCTTGGAAATCCATAAATCCAGCAGCCATGTTATTACCGCTGTCATCTGCAACTACGGCAGCCTTCAGTGATATGGGTCTCTTATGCCTCTTCAAATAAGGGTCTATCACCAGGCTGCTGAGTCCACAGCACCCTAGACAAGCTGTACTCAGGACAGTGGGTGTCTGGAGATGATAATGAGCTGGGTTTAGACCACCCTACACTACCATCTCAGTCCCTGTGCAGGATGAGGAGCAGAGCCTGGGAGTGCTGAAGCTGTCAAGCCCTAACTGGTGAAGGGACAAAGTACCATAGCAGGTTTGGGTTTCAACATGGTAATCTCCAATTGTAAGCTTTCACTCTTGGTAATTTTCAGTGTCCCCAAGTCAAAGGATTAGAGGTACTTATGGGAAGTACTGTCATATCTGCCATCCATGAAGATGACCTAGGTGAACTGAAGACTCCTGTGGCATAGCATCTGCCAAAACTTCAGCCATAGCACAGCCACTACCCTGGTGACTGATGTGCCCTCTGGAATCCCCCTAAAGGATGCAGAGTAGCTATGGAAGACTTCCCCATCCTTCCAGATGAAATGAAAACTACCCTCTGCACACCACCACGCTCTTTTGACTATAGACTGCTCCTTTGTGCTTTTGCCTTGGGTAGCATCTGGTTCTTTGTTCTGAGCTCAGTAGCCAGCTTCTAGTGGCAGGGTCTGCCAAGGAGTTGGCACAGGGTCAGGGCTTGGGATGACAGCCTAAATCAGACAGGTTGGAGGTAAATGGCACCAAAAGGGCTATTGGCAGTAGTGGGGCTGGGGCTCTTTTCTGTCCCCTGCACTAACCTGAGTCTTGTGACCTCTAGTATCTGCAAGTTACTGAGCTCCCATGAGGCATCCTGCATTATCTGTGAAGGAGGCATGCTGGTGTTGCAGGGCAACTAACCCTGGCAGCAGTCAGCAGACAAGGCTGCAGGAACTGAAGGTAATTTGAGCTGCAAGCACCCATCCTGTACTCTACAGTGATCAAGGTCTTTGGTGTTTAATATGTGGCCACTCTGACTGAGCTGACACAAGGAGCTGTCCCAATGGGAAAGAGGTCCACTCACACCCTCATCTTCTGAGGAACAGGCACTCAGGGAGTCTGCTGCCTTTGATAAGCAACAAGTCTACCCCTAGCAGTGTTGGGGTCTAAACATCTATGACTAGCCACTCTTGCCCCACTAAGCAGCTACTGAAAAACCCCTTGGGCAGGAAAGTCAAAGGTAGTGGAGGAAAGCCACTCCCTTACCTACACAGGACTTAAGCATGCTTTGCTCTAAAGGCAAGAATGATTTTCATCTCCCAACTGTTCTTTAACAGCTCTACCTTTCCTTCTGAGCATCCCTGCGGCTCTGTACTTTTTCAAGAGCTCTACATTGCCTCCTTTTCCAGAAAATGAGGTAACTTTTCCCAGGCAGGATAAACTGAAAATACTGTCTATTTTATGATGCTTTAGAATGCCTGGTTGGACTCTGCTCCCAACACTGTGTCCTTTGACTTCATAAGAAATGGCAAATAAATAAGCAATAAGAAGTGGGACCCAAATGGAACTCAAGCAATACTATCACCCCCAGAACTCGCAGCTAAGACTCAGGACTCATGGTCCAGCAGGTGGCCACAGGTAGTCTGGTACTCACTCCCAGAAGGCACCGCAGAACTTTCATGAGGCTCAAGTTCACAAAGATGATTAACAGCCCTTCTCCCAGGTGAACACATCATCCCACACTGCTGAGGTCGCCAACCCTGCAGTCATACACACAGCCCTGGTTAAACTTGGTGAATTACAAAACAAGACAGAGACGTGACAAAGAGATCTGCAGGAAGAGGAGGGGATGGGACGGATGTAAGAGTGAGGAGGATGAGAGTCATCAGGATGCATTATATACATGCAAAAAAAATTTAAAGAATAAACCCAGTTAATAAAACAACAAAATCCTCAGTTATGGGGGGGAAAGCATGGCACTTTCTTCAGTGGTGTGGCCACTAATAAGTTGTCCATGCGCAATAACTAACCTTGATCCTTAATAAAACTCAGTGGGTCAGAATAAAAACAAGAAGGTTGGTGAGCTAGCTCTGCAGGTAAAGGCACCTGTGATCCAGTCTGAGGAGCTGAGTTTGATCCACAGAATCTACACGAGAGAAGAGAATTGAGTCCTTCAAGTTGCCCTTGTGATGTAGGAGGGTCATTTGTCTATGTGTTACTTTCATTGGTTATTAAAGAAACTGCCTTGACTTTTTGATAGGCCAGCCCTTAGGTGGGTGGAGTAGA
>LOEQ01003291.1:207826-227005 GCA_001685075.1 Bramus lutescens | reverse complement strand
CAGTGCTTAAATGAATACAATTTGTGTGCTGTTATTTCAGGGTATAAGCTAGCAATGCAGGAGCTGGGCTGGATGAAAAGCAGGGCCTTCTCCCCATCACTACATCTGTGTGATTTCTTTGGGACTTAACAATTATGGGAACTGGGCAGGGCAGAAAACCACAGACAACACAGCATGACAAAATATAACAGTGCAATAGTGGTACCCATATCTTGGTGGCAACCAACAGTTTCTCTAACTTTACTTAAGGCCTGCTCAACAGGATGAAATCATGCCTAGTACTAGAAATGTACCCAATTTCTCAGGACTAGTGACATCATGGATCTTAGAGGAAAATATTTTATCATCACTTTACCAAATCAGCATACTTTCTAGTTGCATCCTACTCATTCTTATATCCATAGATAACTGTAGCTCTCACCTCCTTGTAACAGATGGAGACTTACAGAAAGCCTATCTAGTCAAAATATAGAGAACAACTGATCACGGGGCACTCAGTCCCCATGAATACATCTACAATATAACTTTTGTACTTAAGGGAACATGGAGGAAGAAGGGGCGAAAAGACGGTAAGAGTCAGAATGCCAGGAAGTCTGCTATGAAACAGTGATTCCTAAAGTTGTCAACAGCGGCTACAAGTCACAGACTGTAAGATGTTCACCTTAACAGGTCAGGGCTCCTAAGCATTGCAAAAAAACAAGAAAAGGCATTTGTGAATTTGCTTATCATGCTCAGCTTTCTCCTACAGCTTTCTATTCTACGCCTCTTCAAGTCTAACACAGTTACCAATATATCCATCCCCTAGGGGGACTGTGAGGATGAAATTAGGAATAATTTGCTTTATAATAGAGTCTGATATGGAATAAGTAGCTCAATTTTATTTATTTATTTTAATCATAAAAAGAATACAAAGCAGGCAACTGGTCTACCAACTGAGGAAGTGGGTTTGAGAAACAAAGTCACTTGCTTTTTTTTTTCTGGATCACATAAGTAGCAGAAAGCATCTTGAGCAATAAATGGGCTCAAAGATCTTTCTAGAATACCAGGTCCTCTCTATCCCCTCTACTCCCCACATTCATGTGGCAGGCTGGGCAAGTAGTTCTTTGGTAGAGTGCTTATCTGGAAGATATGTGCACCAGGATTTTGTTCCTCAGCACTATAATGTCTTAGGTGGCCTTTCTTGGATGCCTCTTGTTTCTCAAGACAAAGGATGTGACCACAAAAGATAGTAAAGGCCACCAGAGGATATCTGGCATGATATAGAGAATGGGAAGAAACTGTACATTGTAAGAATTAGTATCTTTTGGGGGGGGGTGAGGAGACAGGACACAATTATGGGAATATCCGGGCAGAAGCGGAAGAACTTTGAATCCCCCTGGCTTGTAGCTGCAGGAGAGTCCCTGGATGGGAACTGCACAGCAGAAACGACACATAGGCAGTTTATGTTCCAAGGTCAATAGGAGATACAAGACAGCAGGCTTCTGAAAATAGTGGTGATAAGCCCTTGTTGTCTGACTTGGTGTAGTCACTACAGGAATAAGAACAGAGGCAATGTGCAAGAGATGCTGTCAAGGAGGGAACTTGGCTGTGGACCCAAGAAAGAAGTATTGAGGTAGACACAAGGACTCAGATTGTCATTGAAATCTAGGAACTATATACAGGGAGAAGGGAAGGAGGAGGAAGAGGATGTTGATATAGTTAGTACAGGTTTTGGGTGGTCAGTTATGAACCCTGTTGCCAGATAGTAAATGGACAGAAGGGCTGAATTGGTAATAAAGCCTGTAAAACTAAGACATCAAAAAGGGGATTGCTGAGGGCCGTAAGACAGCACTTGCTCAGCTAGGAGTTGACTGGCTAACAAAAATTCAAGACTCTAGTGGGGCAGTTAGGGGTTACACCTGCAGGTCCCTTTGTACTCTGAAAGGTCATGCCTCTTAAGAAAGCCCTCACCTGAGTTCCATTAGAGTAGCGTTTGGTCAAGACACCAAAGCAGGGAACCTGAGGATGCTAAGGGGAAGACTTCAGTGGGAAGAGACGTTACCATAGGGTTCACAATTCTGAGACTCCAGGACAGCTCTAGAATACATGCTTCCTGATACATCTATACTCAGGTGTAGTTAATATACTAACTGTGCTTTAGTCTAAGCTCTCCGAACAATTAAGCATTCATGCTTCCACCCACAGCTGAGTATTGCTACCTTGATGGGCCATTAAGAATCAACACTGGGTGAAACAAAGTTTACTACACTAATAGTGGTGGTGGTGGTGGTGGGGGAGCAGGCCAGCCCAATTTCACTGATGGGAATCCCATGTGAACTGAACGCTGCCGCACACAGAGCTACTTCCTAAGTGTTCAGACAGAAGAGAGCTTATAAGACTCTGAGCCCCATTTCTACTGCTCTGGTCCTACTGAAACCCAGCAGCAGCTTGGTTCCTGCTCTAACAGGGCTCCCAGCTTGAGAAACCAAAATGGCTTGGTTTACGCTGGCAGATTTTCATTTGTAGCTACTTTTCCCTGAGCTTGCTGCAAGCCTTTGGCTGCGCCGACCCCTGGTGGCAGTCCCTGGTGTCTCCTGTCCTTTTTATTTCTTTTATTTTTTGATCAACAGGTAAATTCCTGGGTTGGTTCTCTGCAGTAAAGCCAAAGTCAAAGCAATTCTGACATTATACAAATATTCATATAAGGCAAGACGACAATAGGAGAGACAATAATGTCTAGATTACTATCTTTTCTGAAGTGTCAACTTCTTTAACTGAATATACTTTATTGGGTGGTCTTTGAAAGAATACCAGGCTAATCTGATAACACCCAGTTACCAGGTTACAATCGTCAACAATCACATACAGCTATAATACTCAGATTTTTCAAACCTTCCGTAGTCTTCAGAATGAAAATAAAACTTCAACGTTCAAAACTGGCTTACTCTACAGCTATTGTTCCTATGAGAACAATTACTAACTTAAATGTTTAGATTTTTAAAAAAAGTTACTGTGAAAGGATTTATTTAAATTTCCCTGAATTCTAATGCAGACTAAAAATTAAATCTTCTAAACTTTTTTTTAAGTAGTTGATTGCTCATAGAGAAGATATACTGAAAATGTTAGTTCTTTTTCTTTCCAATGACCTGTCTCACATTCAGTTCTTGCTAATATTATATAAGTTTGTATTTTTCTCAGTGAGGACCTTATGTGCTAAACTGTTTTGGCATCCTGTGGCCTCAGTGGATCTCCAATAAACCGTTTGAGAAAAGCTTTCTGCCAGTGAACAGAAGTGGGAGAATGAGGCACACTGATGTTTCTGGAAATGAACATTCAGATTGTCTATTCAATGCCAACCTGAGGAAACACCATTTTCCACAAGGGCACCCCTTCAGAGGGAACAGGATGGAAGAAAAGAAATGTCTTTATATATACAATTTCACCTCAGATCAATTTGTAAGACTGTATTTTCTGAACAAACATGGCTGCCAATCAAACCCTTAGTGGTAGCTGTATCCCTTCGCTAAAGAGCCCGGTCTCAACTGGGCATGGACTTTGCCCCACATATTTGAGGTCATCTGATCTTAGGTTCACATCTCTTCTTGCTTCACTGTCATTAGCAAACTCAAGGCTAGTTCTGTTTGGAAATACGTATAAATTCAGGCAAATAAATTCTCATTTGGTTCATAAGCCATAACTGGCAAAAGTCTCCCAAGTCAGGTGAGGGGTGCTGATCCGGGAATGGCAAAAAGAGGGGAGAGGTGTGAGTCGACGAGAGTTTCACTCCCGGGCGCACCTTAGCACCTTAACGAAGAACACACTTCTTGGTTCACAGCACCATCTAGTGTCTTTTTTACGCGAACTGGAGATTAACGGTGGTTCCGGGTTTCCTTCACTAAATTATTTTGTCTCCTTAAAGGCGTCTGATCTGTACTATGCATATATGAAGTATCCATTATGGTGGCCCCTTCTTCACACACCCTCTCCAGCACTCAGTGCCTGCCATGTTTGCTCTTGATTTTACAGGGAAGGTACATTTGTTAGGAAATGAGCTGTAGGCAAGCTTGTGTGTCTGAATGACAGTGACCGAGTCTCTGTGAAGAAAAATTTAAACAGTATTCTATCTGAAAAGTTTCTGACTCTTCATTTCGGACCATGTCATTACTGCCAGTTTCCCAGGCTTGAGATCTTTATTGGAAAAGTCATCTAAGCCCCCTCAGGCACGGTCAGAGGCTGCAATGTATTTGTTCTTTTTGATCGTGTGATCAGCAACACTTGGTTAACTGCACATATTACTCTATGTCATCCCAACTAAAGGATCATGTTCTTTTCTAAGCACCCTTTGTTTCTCATAGTTTTTTCCCAATTCAGTAAAAAAAAATCAGTATATTTGTTACTTTGTGTTTTCTGATTTGTTACTTTTTAGCAATTGCTTAAAAAGTTTGAAGACAGAAATGAATATCAACACTCCTTCAAAACACATTTGAATCTAAAAACAATGACCTAAGGAACAAGACTTCATTGTTAAAAAATAGTTTTTGGTATTGAGCAACTATAACAGTTCATTCTCCAATCTGAAAGGGTGGAAATAAGTCAATTAAATATGGCACCAATGTTAGAGTGGAAAGCTGGAGCTCACTAATATTTTATTGTTAAGAATCTTCAGTAACTAGATGAAAGATGTTAAAATTCACTTTGGCCTTCCTATGTTTTACTTTTTAAAAAGTAGATGAAGGTACTGTTAGCCTTTTCTAAGGTTTCATATATCCATGGATAAAAAAAATTAGAGCAAAATTATTTGCGATAACAAAATCTATGCATCTACACTGAGCATGTACAGAGGATTTTTGACATCCTGCTAAAACACAGTATATCTTATATTATTTACATAGAATTAAGTGTTTATAAACAAGCTAGCAGTAATCTACATGGAGAAATGTTCCTATTTTATAGGCAAACCCAACACCATTTTGCACATGGAACCTGGGTAATTGCTTTTCTCTCTCTCTCCCTCCCTCCCTCCTTCCGTTCTGAGACATTGTCTGGCTATCTATCTCAGTCTCCCATGTACTGGGAAGACAGGCATGCAAACACACACGGCTCTAAGTGTTCCTAGATTTTTAGAAAACAATTTAAAAGTTAGACTTGTAGATACCCTCAAATATGGCCAATTAAAGCCTACTTTGCTAGGGTAACACTCTGCCAGAATGAAGCCATGTTTCATGCTCAGACAGCATAGACAGCCTGATGTTACCTTGATCTCTTAGATTCTGTTCAGTCATACCCCAGAGTTCACCTGTTCTGGGCTGTTTGATCCCACCCGATTCTTGTGGGGAGCACACCCCTAAAATCACTTCATTTCCAATTGAGAGCCACTTTCACCACCGTTTTCTGCTCAACCTGCCCAGAACTGCCTATTGAAACATGCCTCATCCCATAACCAGACGGAGGCAAGACAGACACGAATGTTACTCTTGGTGGTTAGCATAGAGCTGGGCTCATCATGCAAGCCAGACTTTAGAATGGCCTAAGAAGACACAAGCTTGGTTTGGGAGAAATGTCATGGAGAATCCTTGAGAACATTATTCAATTTAAGGTAAGGAAGAAAGAACTCGAGTCAGAAGGTAAGACAAGAATAGGAAAACTCTGAGTCAAATGAGTCTCAGTAAATAGGGAAGATGGGCTAGGGTGTTTGAGACCGGCTTTGTGGGAACTTTCCCAGGTTGTACCAAGAGCACTGGGAAATGCTGTCTCTTTTTTAAGTGAGTTGCAGTAAGCCTGGGGTCCTCTCTTCAAGAGAATGAATATTCAGTACAAATTTAATGTTTGTTCACTACTCAGGAGAGTGGCAGGAAGCAGTTGCTCAACGTTGTGACATTACAATAATGTGTGCAAAGCTCTACTGACAATAGAGCCTTAATAAATAGAATTAAGATAAACAGAAAGTGTGTCTACTCTTATAGACAGCTGGGGTCCACAATACCCTAGGGGCAGCTAGTGCCATGGGCTAAAGTCTAGGGCACCTCACAAAGTTGAAGGCAGCTCACTTGGTGGCTGGGCAACTACACACCGTCTCCACCCTCTAAAAACAACTACAAAAACTAGTAAGAAAATGATCAATTGCTTTATACTTTGATTCCAGTGAGATTTATTTTTTAAAACTGTGCTTCAGGGAACTGTACAATAATTCCATTAAAAAATAAGGAAAGCTACTTATTTTACTCAATGATTCCATTCATTAAAACTAAAGAACTGGCACCCAGTGTTCAATGACCATCCCATAGCAGAGTATGTAGTATCCTTCCTCAGATTTTATAGTATCCTCCCACAATGTACAAGGAAGCACCTGGGCATTACTAAGTCTCGTCCCAGTTCTTTAAGATGACTTGGATTCTACACCAAAGACTCATGCAACACAGAAAAGGAATTTTCCACTACTAAAATGTTTTGGCCTGCCAAATGAGAACCAAAGACCAGAGCTGCAAATTACATTCTAAAAGCACAGATTCAGCCATACAATTTCTATTTTACTTTCAGAAGATACCTTGTATGTGTGCATAGTCTACAAAATAACACTCAGAAAGGAGAAAAGATAAACTGTATCTCTCTCAGTCTTTCTTAGCAATTTGATCTGCTTCTTTTTAACCATCTAATTTCAATTTCTAGATTTTTTTCTATTACATCATAAATCAGGCAGAAGCCTGAGTACAAGAAACTATATAAATAACTTGTCATTTTAGAAGGTTCCCATTTTCCATCAACCCTAAAAATATTAGTCTAAAAACACTGGACTCAAAAAAGGAAAATCAAGGTGATGGTCCAAGTCTGTCACCCATGGGTATTGAGCTCTCAGAGAGTCAATGTTTTAAAACCAAATGAAACACCAGGGAATCTTTATCATTATATTAAACAGGAACACTGTACATTCATGAACTTAACTCTATAATTTCAAAATCTATTCACGTATCCAACACTGCCTTGTTCTTTATCTGGGTACAAACTACCTACCCGACATCATTTAAGGCACTAGAATAGAGATGGTGATAAACAGATAAGCACCCTGTCTTCACACTGTTCATAAAGCATTCCATACTTTCAAATGTTTACTGCAAAGGGTAATCTTTTGAGAAGGATATGTTTACCCTGACTTAAACATTATAAAATGGATATATGTATTAAAACATTGTATGGTGCCCATAAACATGTGTAATACTTATGTCAGTAAAAAATATCCCTACCACCAAATATAATGAAGACTTATACAACAAACCTTGGAAAAGTGTTACAATGCTAAATATAAAGTATCAAGGAAGGATATGAAACTTTCTTTTACAACTTCTGGAAAATTAATTCCTTCTATGAAGTTCAAACCTATTCCAGTTTAAGTGAACAGGGGAGCAGGGAGAAGTGTGTCCTGTAGGAATGTGAGCATGGGCTCCCAACTGAGAGAGGTCAGCTCAAGAAGGGATGGTTCTTGGCTCCCACTTAGGGGGAAGTGGGAAGGTACGGCAGGCTTGTGTCCTCAGATGAAGGGATTTTTGGCAGAGTGAAGTTCCTGGTTTATAAACACACTCCAGAGGCCAGCGCTCCTCCCAGCATGGGTCTGCTCATGTGCTTAAGTGCTAAAGAGAGAGCAGTTGACGCCACCTCTGTTTACAGACAAGGCAGTCGTAGAAAGGGCACTCAGCTCTCAGAAGAGCCTCAGCCCTAAGGCATCAGAGGTGGAAAGTCATCCCAGGAGAACACTGACTGAATCAAAAAGCCCAGGAGACAGAAGCTGGCTTCTGGGACAGAGACCAGGCTGCAGCTTCACCAGGACAGCACACTCAGACTAGGGCTGGACAGAGTAGAACATCTAGCGCCACCTCCTCATGTGCCCACAATGCAGGATACTTGGGGTTCTGTGGGTAAATATATGCTCTTGGAGTGCACCTGGAGGAATGAATCCCAGTCTCTAGGGCTGAGCTCAAGGAATAGTAGAAAAGAGTTCCTGCTAAGGTCTGAATATTTGCATGTCTTGAAACTCCAGATGCTGTTGTTGGTGGATGGGACCTCTGTTAAGTGATTAGGTCAGGAGGGCTATGTACTGGGAAAGGGATTAGTATCATTGGCCCTACCTACTGACAGCAAACAGCCAGAAGGCAGCAAAAAGGAAGACACTGCACCTGCAGAGGCCTCCATCATCTTCAGGTGAGGGCAATAAGATTCCTGTTGTTTATATGCCACTCAAGCTGTGGAACTGGCTTATAACATTCTGAAAGGATTAGGACAGTTACTAATCGAATGGTTGTGATTTTCATAAGAGTTTTTTTATGTTATGAGAAATACATACAAAAGACTAAGTAGCCATCTCCCTCAGAGTCAGTATGACAGACCTGTATCTTGATGGATGGAGCAAGTTCCACAGAGACCTCATAGACTAGACACACAGAGAACATGTTACTCTCTTCTGCACTTATCTAAAGGGCTGCAACTAGCAATGATGAGGACACTATAGGGTTATCACTTGCTCATTACCTACAAGGGGCCATGTCCTATGTGGCACATCTCACAGGTCAGGCTATTTTCCTAACCGTTTCTAATACTCCTACCAAACCAGTCAAGTATTCATTTTTTTAACTTTTTTTTCCAAGTAGAGAAAACTGGGCTGAGCCATGCAGTTACCCCAATGGAGACTGATGAATACTTTATGATTGTATGAATGAGAAATGTCCCCTCACAGGATCAAATATTTGAATATTTGATCCCCAGGTGGTAACAACCTTGAGGGGGTGTTTAACAGAGCCTTTAGGGGGTGTAGCCTTGCTGGAGGAATTTTATCACCAGGAGTGGGCTTTGAGGTTTTATAGCCTCACTCCACTTTCAGCTTGCTCTCTGTTTCCTGTGTATGGATGAAATACAATCTTTCTACTTCCTATGTTTTTCTGGAAATGTGACCTGCTCTGCTTCCTGCTCTGGCTGTCTGCTGCCATGCCTCCCCTACCATTATGGACTCTCTCCTGGAACCATAAGCCAAAATAAAGCTGTAAGCAGTTTTGGTTATGGCATTTCTAAGTCAAAAGTTGGACATATTACCTCTTTATATGTTAATAACTTTCATTAGTTCCTTTATCATCCAACTTGGATTTTAATTTTTTATTTCTCTATCTCCCTTTGTCACTAAACTTGAGTTTCTAGAAGGCTGGAAGTCAGTTCTTTCACTTTTGCCTCATCACCCAACATCAAGTCTGTACACAGTAGGTTCTAAATGGTAGTTGAGTAAACAGACAATAAATTTTCCACTAATCAAGTTGTAGTCTTCTGGGAAGTCAAGCACCCAGGTAGAATTGTCAAACTCTGTGGTCGGCTACATCTCCACTCTCCCATTCTTTAGAAAAACCCCACAGAGTAATCCACCAGGTTGATAAATGTCAACTCTTCTAGTTGTCCTTCTATTAGTAGCCAGAATGAAGGGAGTACCCATTCGCTACGTAAGCTACCCTAACAGAATTTGAGCTATGCAACAGACTTTTCGTTATTTGACAAAAAGTATATTTAGCTACATTTAAAAATAAGCCAAAAAGATGAGTTAAGGACCTGTGTGCTAACTTCATCTTGTAGAACTATTATATCAAATCCTTTCAAAGTTTAAAAAAACAAAATTGAATCTACAGTCAAGAAGGCACTAGTGACCAGCCATGCACATTCTAAGTGGTAAAGTAGAAAATGAGGCAATCAGTAGATGCTGGCCTCTGGTCCCTACTGATTGATGATACTGCAAACAATTTATAACTCCACTAAAACATCTCTGTGAGATTCACTATAGGCCAGCATGTATCAGTGTCTTAGAGAAAGGGTTCACAGTGGAGCAAATGTGACCCATGCTAACAGAAGTGACTTTAGAGCCTCCCCACAACTGTTTCTGAATGTCGGGGGGCTTTTGCCTTTTCCTGAAAACCTCTATCTAAGTCCTCCTGGCTTTCAGATAGAATTTTTATAGGTAGAAAAAAACATTCCCATATCATTCTCTTTACCTGAATACAGAGGGTATTAATACTGGTTAATTGTAGTTGTAGTTTGGGGCTTTTTTTTTTCCCGTCTCTCACTTTTATTAAGATCTGAGAATAAAGAAAAACCAGCCTCCAATTCACAATCCCAGAGAACCTGGACAACAATGAGGACCCTAAGAGAGACATACATGGATTTAATCTACATGGGAAGYAGAAAAAGACAAGATCTCCTGAGTAAATTGGGAGCATGGGGACCTTGGGAGAGGGCAAAAGGGGAGGGGAGAGGCACGGAGGGGAGGGGGAGTAAGGGCGAGGAGCGGAGAAAAATATATAGCTCAATAAAAAACAATAAAAAAGGGGCTGGAGAGATGGCTCAGAGGTTAAGAGCACTGACTGTTCTTCCAGAGATACTGAGTTCAATTCCCAGCAACCACATGGTGGCTCACANCATACATGGAGGCAGAATGTTGTATATATAATAAATAAATAAATCTTTAAAAAAATAAAAAAGGAAAAAATCTGAGAATAATGTGATGGACAATAATATTGGATTTTTGGAGAGCTTTTATTTTCTACCTAGAAGAAATCTGATTTTCTTTCATCACTGATCATAATTAAGTGAAAAGATTATTTTTAAATTGTTTCCTGCTGAATTTGAAATGGACTTTAATGGACAAAATGATCCATACTACATGATTGATAAGTTAGAATAGTGTGTGTGAGGCTCACTGCTGCATCCCCTGGGAGCCGCCCCCTCCCCATGTTTCACAGGGTCTTGGTAAGCAATAGACGCTTGTATAATGAAGGAAGAAGGAATGAATAAATAGAAGTCACAGGAGAACTACTCAGAAAGCAAGCAGAATGAAAAGCAAACCTGCTAGAGGAACAGAAAGAGTTGCTGGGATAAAGCCCTCTACTGAACCTTGAGTATCCTGACAGCTAAAGGAGACATGAAACATTA
Organism: Bramus lutescens; assembly: GCA_001685075.1. Classification (NCBI taxonomy): domain Eukaryota; kingdom Metazoa; phylum Chordata; class Mammalia; order Rodentia; family Cricetidae; genus Bramus; species Bramus lutescens. The sequence continues at coordinate 216,076 of LOEQ01003291.1, read as the reverse complement.
ATGGAGCCCAATTATCTGCTCAAAGGGACCAGACAAAAGAGTGGCGTGAACTGGCAGAGCATCAGCAAAGCAAGGCCCAGAATAGCTGAGACTTGAAAAATGGCAAAGGATGACAATGGCTTTTTCAGTTCTGCTCCAAATAAGGACCAGGAGAAGAGGTCGGCTGCTTGCTTGACACTAGCCAAAGACAGAGAATGCAAGCTCCTCAATGCCTTTTTTTGTTCCCATCTTCCTTATGAAGATAAATTACCTTCAAAGTGGTTAGGAGGGAAGAAGCACAATTAATGGGAACCCAGTGTTCACTGTGCAGAGGTGACAGTAGGAATGGCATCTTCTCAGTTGCTGCCAAGCCCATGGTCAAAATCTCAGTGTGAGCCACGAAAAAAAAAAAAAACCCAAAAAACCCAAGAATCACAAATGAAGGGAAATAGTGGATAAGGACCAAGTTCTAATGTGAAGGCCATAAAGAATAGAGGTGCAAAAGACTCAGAGGGTGGAATCTACCAGCCTGGGTTCAAGTCTAGCTCTGGCCCTCAAAAAAGGGTGGGGTCTGGACATTGCTCCTACCTCAGGCCTCTTTCTTCCCTATAAATATGGCCCTAGTAACAATCCCTACCACATAGACTAGTGAAATGGATTTGATGAACTAAAATATGAAGTGAAAGTTCTCACTATTTCAAGAATCTATTTTTTTTTTAGAACACAGAAGTCACATAAACACTTAAGTAAAAGACAGAGCTAAAAAATCCTGTCAAATCTAACAGTTTATAATCCCTCATGCTATCTGACACTATGGAACAATCATCATGATGTATAGATATCATTATCTGGTATGGCAAAAGCGGTTTCATTTTCCATAGTGCAGAAGGATTGTAGACACTAGAGAGTTTGTGGGGAAAGAACTAGAGATGGTTCTCCTACGTTTTCATACATTGACTCCAACAAAGGTGCTTAGGCCTTTAGATGGAAGCAAGAAAAACTCTGGCAATTCCACTCATTCCTAGGTATAAACCCACAAGGCTTGAAATCTAGAGATTTAGACACTCACATGGTGACAAGAGCCAAAGGTGGAAGAAAATCAAATAAATGTCCATCCAGAGGCAAATGGAAGTCAACATAGCAGAATATTATTTAGTAATATAAGATATGGGGCAATAATATAACCTAACAAAGACAAAGCTTGAAGTTCAGAAAGACAGCATGTGGGCTAGAGGTTACAAGAGGTAGGAGGATTTATTGTTGAACTGGCTCAGAGTTTCTGTAGAGTGTTAAAGTTTTGGAAACAGACAATGATGATGGTGTACAACACTGTGAATAAAATCGAATTATACACTTATGATGGTTAGAACAATAAACTTTATATATTTTCTTCCACAATGAAGAAGTAGTTCTTTGAAATAGTTGAGTGTACCTTTAAGTATTAGAAAATGAGCCATTTTCAAAGGAAAGTTTGGCCCTTCCTGTTGGTGCTGCTAAGAAATAAATACATGGAGTGTTTTTAACAACTGCCACATAAAAATAAGCAGCTTATGTTAGGGATGAGATAATCAAACAGGAACGACAAATCCTCTTTGCCAGAGAGAAGTAAGAGGTCAAGGAAAGGCACAGCTAATCTTCTACTCTATACATTAGGCCCCTTGTAAGGGACCGGCCGGCAACTCTGGGTACCACATACATGCAATCCTAAAGTCTATCAGACATTAGGAAGCAAGAAGGACAGCACAGTATCTTGGTTCTATTCAGCCAAATATTCCAAGAAGGCTTCTTAAAAATAACCTCATATGTTGAACTTGTTTCGGGGTGTGGGGTGGGAAGAGAAGATGGTGGTTTGGGGGAAAGCACTGGGAAGGCCTCCTGCTTGCTCCTGTGGGCTCCATGCTTGCCTGGAGACAGGCTGATCCACTCTCTCCCAGGAAGGGAATGGCCTTTGTACTGCACTGCCAGAGAGCTGCACTCCCCAGGCCTGCTCACCACAGACTCCTGAGTGCTGTGTGTGTGCCAAGAGGGAAGATGAACATTGCACTTGGACACACTTGAAAGAGGGACTGTGCCCTTGTGTTCCCCAAAACCTCCCTCAGAGCATCGGCTTCCTTGATTTCCACTCAGTTGGTTTCCTTAGTTTTCATGTGAAATGAGTGTCCAGAATGAGAAGGAAGACAGCAATGCTCGATGTTTCTGCAAATTGCCTGTCCAGGCTCATGACTACCTTTGCTATTTGACAATTGTCTTTTTTATTTATAAGAATTATAGTTTTTTTTTTAACAGAAGACAATCATGCTATGCATGTTACATGCACTGCACGCCCACCTCCCTGGGCTGAAGTGCCACTCAGTGTTTCAAGACATTTGGTATATTTATACAGAATGCATTTATATGCAAGCTTACCATTTTCCTTTAGGGTTATTTGAGTAACAAGAATAAATGAGAAGTGAGAGTCTTCATGCTTTCAGGCTACAATTCTTTACTAAGACATTGCATAACTAAGCCCTCCCCCAACACTTTTAGTTACTTAATTGGCCTCAACTTAACTGTAGGATAGAATGCATCATGGGATTCATCTTCTCAACCAATTACAAGTACAGTTAGTTGTGGTTGCAGGCATTTACTTTCTGCCACTTTTCTCTGTTGTATTTAGTTTTGTGTGGTTCATTTCTAGATGTCTGCTCTAGTTCTACCTCTACCTGCCTTGAATGAGCCACACCACTTCCTTTCTGTTAAGAACCATTGCTATCTGACCACATCCACCTATCAACTTCATTCTTCAGGATTCTCCTGGCCATTATCGTCTTGCTCTTCTAGCTAAAGTTAGGAAACTTTTGTCACGACAACCCTAAACTCTGCTGGGAATTTCATGGCATCGACAACTAAGGCAAAGATAAACTTGGGAAGATGTGATCGTCTTCCCTGCTATACATCCTCTCATCCATCAGTACAGTTCTCTGCTTCTCCTCTATGGCATTAGACTCTAGTGGTTTCACACAGCAGCCGGGAATCCTGCTGAATTCACTCATCCTGGGTATCTTATAATTTTTATTACTCTTATACTTGGGATTTCTTTCTATACTATATTTTATGCTTGTTTCCTATTGATAAATAGGAAAACTATTATATTTTTACTGGTTCTGGTTTGTTTTGAAACAAATTATATAGCTGAGGCTTCCTTTAACCTTATTATCCTCTTGCTTTAAACTATCTAGTGATGGATTCTAGCCATGTGTCACCATCCCTGGCACATGCTTTTAAGTATAACTTTTTTTTCCTTAAAATGCACATTGCTGTTTAGCCTGTATGTATGTCTGTATGAGGGAGACAGATTCACTGGAACTTGAGTTACAGACGGTTGTGAGCTGCCATGTCGGTGCTCAGAACTGAACCCGGATCCTCTGGAAGAATAGTCAATGCTCTTAACCACTGAGCTATCTCTCCAGCCCCTTAAGTATAACTCTTAATCATGTTAAAAGTTTCCTACTATTCTAAACATGATTTTTTTCTTTCGATAATCACATTTGCAGCTAAGTGAAGGGCTTCTTCTTATGTTTACAGTCTTAACACATAGTGGCTCAGATCTTAACTGATTCTGGGTTATCCAGGACACAACTATTATTTCCTCGTGTGTTAATTCTTTTTTTTTTGTGATCAAATGCTTGAAAAGAACCAACTTACAAGAGGAAGAGCTTACTGAGGCTTACAGCTTGAAGGGACAATCTACCATGGCTGGTTGCAGGAGCAAAGAATGTACAAGAAGTTGGACTCTGCTATCATACTTCAAGGCCTGCTCCCAGTAACCTATTTTCTCTAGTGAGGCTTTGCCTTCTAGAGGTTCCACATCCTCCAAAATAGCACCACCATCTATGGCCAACTAGTCAAATACATGAGCCCATGGGAAGCACTTCACACTCAAATTACAACTCCCTATGTATGACAAATGCTGTGGCTTTCTGACAGTACATTTGAAGGAAATATGGAGGTTCCTTTGTAACCTTGTTGGTCATTTCTCTACTATAATGAGTGGGAATGAGTACTAAATACTCTTTTTTCTGACTATATATTATCATTTGCTTTCCCTTTAGTCTTGTAACACATTTGCTGTATTCACCCCAGCTTATGGTAATAAAATCATCTCTGCATTACTATAGCTAACCCAACTTGGGTAGAATATTCAAGACTCAACTAAAGAATTTGATTAACTACTTTAAAAATATGTTAACATGTGAAACAGGCCTATAATTTTGACTTCTGGTACTATTTCAAATATAAACTTGTTTTCCGTAGGGCCGTTCTTGTGCCTATCTCTCTGAAACAATCTGCATAGGCAGACATTACTTGTTCCTCCAAGATGTTGCAATACTCACCTGTAAAACTGCCTAGTTATCATTGAAGGAAGAGTCTTGATCATTGGCTCCATTTCCTAAATAGTTATTTAAGATTTTTCTACTTTAGGTATTAGGTTTCAGCTCAGTGGTAGAGCATTTGCCTGGTATGCCCAGGGCCCTAGAGGCTCAACCACCAGTACTACATATAAACAAAGATTTGTCTATTTCAAGAGCAGATATGCTTTGACACTACTGTAATACATTCTCTCTATTTCCACATTTACAGTTCAAGGTTTTCTCCTTTTTAAAACTCTAGCCTGTACTAACATGGTTTGCTCTCATACATGTCTGCGCACTGTGTTATATTCTTTATGTCTTTATTAACAAAAAAGACTAGCTTTGGTTTCATTATTGTCTGTTGCTCTATTCTTATTTCAATGAGTTTCTATTTTAATCTTTGCAATTTCTTTCTTTGAAATTCTTAGATTTATTCAATTCACACTCTTCTAGTTTCAATGACTCTTCTTTCTGGAACACATTAGTTAAGATCTGCACACCACTTTAGCTGTATGACAGACTAACTAGTTGCCATGTCTTCATGTTTATTCTATTCTAAAAGACTGGTATTCCCACCATGATTTCCTGTGCAGGTCATGAGTGAAATTAGGATGTGTTTTAAAGTGTCTACAAACATATTTACATGCTTTGTTTTGAACTTTTTGTGTTGACATTTGATTTAATCATACTAGGTCAAAGAACAAGGCTTGCATGAAATGATTGCTTAAAATTTACTGCAACGTTCCATACATGGTCAACTTTTCAAAAAATGGTACAGGTTCAGAGAAGAGTCAAGAGTATCTGGTGGCCAGGTTTTGGGGTGAATCTCAAATGTGAGTCCGTGAATACTGATATGGATATGCTTGCAATTAGCCTACTATCTTGTATATTCTGTATTGTTTCATTTTTCCTTTCACATCATATTTTTTTCTTTTCTATATGACATTGTTTGATTTTTAAAAAATGTATTCTTGTTTTTTGTGGTAAGTCAGAAACTATAGATATGTGCTCTTTTAGTGAGTACAGTCAACTTGCAGCTGCACTTAAAATCTTCAAATGGACTATTAAGTTTACCTTTTTTTATGGTCACAAGTTATTCCACATTTTATTTCTCCAAACTAGAGCCTTTTCATGTTTGACTCACAGTCCCCAAAGACTCCCAATATGTGAATATGTGGTGTTCACTTTGTTCCCATTTCAACCATTTGCATGGAACTGAACTCAACACCATGCTAGTTTCTCTCCATTGCACCATTTCCTGTTTGCCATGTTTTCCTCAGTGCTCATATTCTCCTTTCCTGAAGGACCACTTTTAAATACTAAAAATCAAAACCAGGGTCTGTGCCAGCTAAGTAAGAGCTCTACCAGCGAGTTATGATGTTTCTCTAGCTCCGAATATCCTTTGAATGAGGCTGGCCAGTAACTTTTCTGAAGAACCGGTTGAAAAATTTCTACTGTGCCTTAACTAGGAAGGCTACATTGGTATAAAACTCTAGATGGATAGTTATCTTTCCCTCAGTACTTTGAAAGTAAATCATATTATCTGACATTTATTGTGCCCAAGTTGGTTATCAGTGTCAGAGTGTGTTAGGACATCTATTTCTTCCCTTCAGAACTTTCTTGGCTTCCATTACTTTGAAACTAATCTCTATTTGTCTTTGTTGGTTCTATGGCTGTACTGCCATGTTTTCCTTTGGTTCTTTGGTTTTTCCTGTGTTACATGCTATGTGAAAAGAAGGACTAACAACAGCCAATGTCACAGGTGTGCTTAAAGGTAAAAACTCTCTCTGGGCAATAAGCCGTCGAATTCAATATAAAAACGTGATTCTTTTCCATTTAAGCTCTGTTTCAGATGCTGTGACACATCGGAGTCCTAGCTTCCACTGGCTGCTACAAAGAGACATGAAAAGAGCTCTCTTTAGGGAGCCAGCTCTGCCCACTATCTACACAGTAGTTGAGAGTAGAATGCAAAGATAATAGATAAGAGGTAAGTTTTTAAGAATTCTTTAGATTGATTACTAATTTTATGATAAAAGGGTTAAGCACAGACTTCTGTTTGAACATCTCAACTTCAGTGAGCTCATTCACCAGCGGCACGGTGTGCTGAGTCAAACCAGCCTTCACAAACAGGTACTTTTTCATTTACATTATCTCACTGGAAAATTTCCTGAAGTGTGAGCCTGAGTTTGTTTGTCAAGGACAATCCTGGCTCTTTTACGAGCTGCCTAATGCTTGAGAAAACACTTATTTGATTGCATGGTACACTTCAGTGTTTACTTTTTGCTAAATGTCATCTTCATTTTCATTAAACAGTTTAAAACAATCTGATTACTCCAATTGCCAGCTCAAAAACATATGGTTTCTTGACTTATACTTACTTACCAGGAGCCCTGCATGGCCAGGTGAGTTTCCCCAGTCCCACAACAGGGTCAGTGGCTTCATTCTTGATCAAAATTTCCATTTCTTAGATCTAACTTACCAAATTACTTTCATATTCATTTAGAGACATTGCCTTCTTCCCCATAGACACCCTCTCAGAAATTTAACAATATAGAAGGAACAAGAAAAGGGAAAAAAAGGGAAGAGAGATGCCAACAAAACTAGATGCATACAAAACTAGCGTAACTGAAAATACAAAATTGCCCAAATATGAAGGATTCTTCTGCGGAGTTACTCAACAGAAAATCCAGCAGTTCTCAAGGTGAAAGGACCCTCAAAAGGTAAAAGAGAGGCTCCTCTTGTGGAGGGACCCCAACAGGCAATGGCCAGTTGCATTTATGTAGAATTCAGTGTCCTAGCAAAGTCAGAGGTGAATCCCAGCTAATTCACACAAAACATAAAGTTTGATTCACTGAAGTTTGCTCATTGAAAGGAAATATGTAATGATATATATGCTAGATTTTACTGGCCTGAAGAGAAAGAGGATGCTAGAATCTTATTTTATTGATTGCAAGAATATTTTAAAGCATATAGTTGGATTTCACATTTATATATTGAACCAAGCATAGATCAAAAATACTGAGAAAAAATTTCACCTATATTAAACAGATACATGTTTTATCCCCCATGTCATTGTGTCCCTAAACAACACAGTGTGACAAGTGTTTCAAAAGTGTCATACTATAGAATGATAAGCATTTTAACAATGATGTACAGTACATGGGAGGATGAGCACAGGCTCCACATTTCAGCACTTTTAATTTTTTCTTTTTTTTTTTTTTGTAACAGGGTTTCTCTGTAGCTTTGGAGCCTGTTCTTCTGGAACTAGCTCTTGTAGACCAGGCTGGCCTCGAACTCACAGAGATTCGTCTGCCTCTGCCTCCCAAGTGCTGGGATTAAAGGTGTGCGCCACCATTGCCTGGCGGTTTTAGTATGCTTGATACTAATGACTCAGTCCCTTTCACAATGTCCTATCTACAGGGTACCCTGGAGCCTCATGGGCACCAAGGACCACTATGAAGTTCTCACGGAGCTGCACAGTTAGTCAGTTCTTACCTGGTTGGCCTCTTGATTGAGATGAAAACCCAGTCTGGGCTAGGTTTTGTGGTTTAGAAGATGACTGCCCCACTTTGTCCTAAAAAAAAAANACTCACAGAGATTCGTCTGCCTCTGCCTCCCAAGTGCTGGGATTAAAGGTGTGCGCCACCATTGCCTGGCGGTTTTAGTATGCTTGATACTAATGACTCAGTCCCTTTCACAATGTCCTATCTACAGGGTACCCTGGAGCCTCATGGGCACCAAGGACCACTATGAAGTTCTCACGGAGCTGCACAGTTAGTCAGTTCTTACCTGGTTGGCCTCTTGATTGAGATGAAAACCCAGTCTGGGCTAGGTTTTGTGGTTTAGAAGATGACTGCCCCACTTTGTCCTAAAAAAAAAA
>LOEQ01003291.1:157109-207820 GCA_001685075.1 Bramus lutescens | reverse complement strand
AAGAAAAAGAAAAAAGAAAAAGAAAAAAAAAAGACAACAGAGTGAAAGGAGGTACTGCACCCACCACCACCAATTTCTCTCTTGCTCAGTTCCTTCTTTTGATTTCTTTCTTTCTTTTTTACAGTCTTAAATGACAGGTAGAAATGTGCTGTGGAAGGGAAACCAACCATGGCAAATGGTGATCTGTTGTCAAGGGAATTAGAAGGGGCTCCTTTTTTTTGTTATTGTAGATTTCCCCGAAAAGTAATTTAAAAAGGACAACTGCTGACTGCTCAGCTTGGGCAACGAATGTCAATAATCAACACTCTATCGAGCACATGGCACTTTCTAGAATTGCTGGGTAAGCAATCTTGGACTTCCTGGGTCAGAACAATCCAGTCAGGGACCATAAGGTGTTCCTTGCCAACAGAGACTGAGGAGCACAGCGGCAGGTCGAATGAAGACAATGTTTTAGGCAGAAATTAAAACAGCAGATCCAAAATTTTAGAAAAAAATATCTTCATAGAAACATCTTAAGCCAATGAAAGAAACATTACAATATGGTTAGGAATATGCTATTTTATATCCACACGCTTACAAAAAAGTGACTAACTCTTGGTAGTAAGATGTTAACTATCTCTTACAAATCTGCAAAACCTGTGAACATTTTGAAATCACATATACTACTTCTGTAATTGGAAAGGTTTTGAACTGTGCCAAAAGAACAGTGTACTTTTTCATTTAAGTATACTTATTAATAATATATAGTCACAGGCAGAGCACAGATTCCTTTCACTTACAATGGGATCATACCCCACTAAAATCATCATAAACACACAATATCTGAGGTGAATAGTGCACTGAGCACATGCAACTGACTCCACGTTGTGCTTGGGACATGGCGCACTATGGAGTACTTCTTGTTTCTCTGTGACCATGAGGCTCAACACTGCCATGAACTATGACACATATTCACTGCCCTGCATAGCAAGACAGCATCATATGACAGTATTAGTCCAGAAAGATTCAAGTTTAAAATTCAAAATCCCTGTGCTGAATGCATATTGCTTTTACACAATCATAACGTCAAAAACTTTCTAAGCAAAACAATCATAAACTGGGGAATGATCATCTACAATTGATAAACCTATTGTACAAATAACAATTGTACCTATGCATTGTTTCCAGAATCCCAAGCTACTCTAGCATGAGAATCTTACACTCTGCTAGTGTCAAAGATATTTTAGAATATACAGTTGGCCTTCTGCGCTTTTGCCTATGACTCCATGTATTCAACCAACTAAAAACTGAAAATATTAGGAAAACATGCTTTGGTATGTGACTATGAGTAAATACAAAACTTATAATTTCTCCAGTAGGTAGCATCTTGTTTCAAAAGAAAATAATGGATTACTGAAAGGTCTGTTGGGCTTCTTGGAAACTGACCAGAGGTAACAAGTTGCTTATAGGACTGTGGCACTGTCAATAATATGAATAGGAAAGGTGATGAAAAATAGAGAAGTTATACTGGTCCAATTTTGTTAAATTTCTTTAAGTTACTCTTTAATTTTTGCTTTATCCTGTAGTGTTTCTATGTATTTCTTCATAGAACTAGAGCTGAACTCATGGTTTAAATAAGAGGCTAGCTTGCTACTCTATTAAATTCACTGAGCAAATCTCAGTAGCACAACTCAAATGCAAGCCTGGCAAGCTTGAGCTCTTGCTCTTCCGGGCAGGGTGCAGCTTCACATCACCATTCCCAGCGCACCAGGGCTGTCCATAGAGGAGGACATGGAAAGCTGGCTAAATACCCCTCACTCAGTCCTTCCTGCCAAATCACCTCATGGCTTAGGAAGAGCACACTGCTTTCACAAAGGTGCCGGAGTGGTGGGGTGTGGATCTGCGGCCATACTTCATTGTTCAAATGTGTATTGGCAGGCAGCCTTTCTGTCCAGAGACTTCTGAAAAGATCCCTTCTAACATGGAAACCGGTGCTAACCTCCCCTGTGTCACAAACACATCAATGTGTAAAGTGAAGAGCTAAGGTAAGATCCACACTGGGCTTCAGAACACTGTCCTGTGTGTGCGTAAGAGAGTGCCCTGAGGAAGAGATACCAAAGGCCAGCTCATCCAAAGCACTCACAAACATACTTCAAAGGAACGCAGGTTGCCTCCATACTTTCTTCAAGGAAAACCCACTGAAATCAAAACAAAATCCCAAGGACTGCTGCCTACCTCCTTCCCCTCAAAAGAAATTATTTTAGAATTTGTTAAAATATAAAGAAAAAAGATAAGATAAGCCCCACTCTAATCACATACCAAAGTATTTAGCCTATCTGTATACAAAAGATTATTTTTTAAAAAAGAAACATAAGTATATAGATAAAATGTCTGCATTATTTGCAGAGAATGTATGTTTTTGGAATCACATGGACAGTATGATCCTAGTTGTTAAAGAAGGGATATACAATCATATTTAAGTAATCTGACGTATTTTGGTCAACATATGTAACTATAATTGGATGAATCTCTTCAGAGATCCAGCATTCCTCACTGCATAGCTATTAATTTATTTGGCCAGTGTTCTGCTGATGAATATACAGACTTCTATGAATACTTAAATCCAACTTGTATCTAAGATGTCCCACGAAGGCCCATCTGTTGAAAGGGAGGAATCTGGTGTCCAGGAGAAAGGGAGAGATTTGACAGGTGTCATCTGACCAAATGGTATTATCCAGTTTTCTGTTACTATAGCAAACACCCAAGATAACAATCTTAACTTACTATGAGAAAAGGTTTTAATCTGACTCAGTTGTTAAGATTCAGTCTACAACTGGTTGGTTTCAATGTATCTGGGTACCTGGTGGCAACAGCAGGGAGTCCATGGTGATCTGCTTATCTCATGGTCAAGGTTTCTGAGAAAATGGAAAAAGAGACCCAGAGACATAGAAGCCCTCTTCTTGAGGGAAGGCCCCCAGAGACTTAACCATCCCTCTCTAGGCCTGACCCCTTAAAGGTTTCACTACCTCCCAACAGTGCCACCCTGGAAAGCAAACCCTTAACATGAGCCTTAGGTCAATAAATAACTTGCAAACGACAGCACTATTTGTTACCCAATCCTTGTTTTGCCTGCTCTAGGTTGCTGTGCACACACATACACGAATGCATGCACGCATGCACACATGCACCTTCTTTTAAGCCCCTACTCATCAGTTCCGCACATCTGTCTGCTCTTGGGCTGACACCCTGCATTTTCCACTTGCACAGCCTGCCAACAGGTTTTTATCATCAGCAGAGTATTTCCTTTCTCGCTTTTTTTACATGAACTTCTTAGTCATTTTCTTCCAAGCAAACTTCTGAGCCAGGAAAGATTTAATACAGGTTTAGAAAAGTCACAGAACACATAGCTTCATTCAGTATAGACTGTATGTCTGCTAGAAGCTATACCATACAACCCAGGTATGCATGGACCTCAATCAGTTAGCTTTGTATAACCACACTTTAAGATGTTTATACAGTGATAACATTGCCTAAGAATTCATTTCTTAAAACGTATCCATGACATGAATTTAATTTTTAAAGTTTGCTTAAAATATTAAAATGTCTCATCTGAAATATATCTTTGAATGAGTGCTTCTATCACTCATGGAAATAACACTATTGGACCATTAGCCTGGAAGCAGTTCACAAGGATGCTAGGAAACATTCATCAAGATATACAAACCTATTATTTCTAAGAGTGGAAGGGTCTGGGTTCTCATGTCACAAATCTCATACAGTTTTGATTAAATATATCTGTTAGCATCTGGCTACATCCTATAAATACTTAAGTCTGAGACTCATTCATACACTCAACACACCATTTTCCCTGAGACATCTCAGAAATCACAAGCGAACAGGGCTATATAGACATACCTTCTTAGAACTAGGAATAAAAAAGATATACCATGTTGTTAAATGTTTCAGACAGAAAATTATTATTTGGTATAAGTATGCAACCAAATATTACATAGGACCTAAACATTATTTGCAGTTTATCAACAGCTTCGCTAGGCAGTCTCTACTTTTATCTGACATTCATGTATATCTCAAGCACTGCTTAAAATGTGATGTAGTCATGAAATCGCATGAAGAAGTGCATGTGTTTGTAAAATCCCCAGATGAAAAAAAAAAGAAAGTCGTCTTTTAAAGTTAGACAGGTTAGAGCTTCAGACAAGAATTCTGTTCCCTTGAGAAGTCAAGAAGACTTGACTCAAAATGAGTGACCCTTAGCTGAAATGCCTGGGACCAACAGTTTTTCTTTTTCTTTTTTCTTTTTTTCTTTTGAGAATGTGTGCATGGATATATTGATAGATCTTAGGGATGAAATTCAGGTCTAAACATGAATTCAGTTATGTTTCATACATGCCTTTTCCTCACAGCAACCTTAATGCAGTACTTTTATTAACTGTATGTGGTTCAGGGAGTAGATTTGACAATTGTGGCCTTATGGTTTGCTTGTTTGTTTTTTTCCCCTAAAGTTTTTAATTTTAGAATAGTTCAGATTTCAGGATTTTCAATTTCGAATAGCCAACCTGTATATTAAAAATCATGGCATTTGTAAAATGAAATCAACCCCCCAAAAGCAGCCGAGTAAAGTTACCTATTGACTGTGGCATTGACACCCAGAAGGTCAAGAGCAAATGTCTGCCCACCATTCCGAGGCAAACAATGTCATGCTGCCAGGAGCAAGGGAATGAACAGCGAGGCCAGACTAAAGGTTTCCTCTTCAGGTTAGTTTCTGTTTATCTGTGTGTCTGCTTCCTAGCCTCCTGGCCTCCACGAAGATAGAACTGGGCAGGGGAAAGAGAGGGTGGCCTTGTGGTCACTACCTCCCTCATAAGCAGGAGGCCCGGGTGCTTGAGAGGAAGGCTACAATTATTTTCTGAAGGCCAGGATAATAGCAAATACTTTTCAGATTATGGTTCTTAATTACTATGCTGTCTGCCTCCAGAAAAAGGTGGGAGGGTTGGGAGTGTGTTCCAAAAGTTCTTTACCTGAAACCATCCAAGGCACTTTCTTAGTTAGTGCTGGACCTTCTCAGATCCATGTGGTTTTGGAAGTACTTGCTCAAGTCCAAGTCTGCCCTGCCAAGCAGATCGAAGTAGAAACATGCCTTTGTGAAAACAGGAAAAGCCCACCCTCTCTTGGGTGGCCCAATCTGGGACACTGCACTAAATGATGAAATGGGACTCACACAAAACACTGAAATTGGTGAAAAGGGACAGTGAAGATGGTCAGCTCCCTTCTGTCTCTGCATTAAGAGAGTAAGATAGTGCCTGAGTTGCACTATCAGATCCCTGGACCTTTAATTTCAAGAAATGGTGGCCGAAAGAGCAAGGTAAGCCAGGGAGGAATAAGGGCTGGTTGGGGACTTTGTTGTCTTGATTGACTGTGTTTCATAAGCCATAAATCAGCTTGCTGTGTGAAGGCTCCTTGGTGATTCTTGTTGGTCAAAGCCTGGGGCCAATCTGCTCTCCTCTTGACTGTTCTCAGCTTCTCCAATAACTCTCTCCCTTCTGCTCCAGCACACTCCTGAGATCCTGGTCTCATAAGCAAGCATTTAACTTCTTCCATTCTACTGATCAAGAGCCCAGGTGTTTTAAAGCTTGGGGAAGTGACTTGGGGAAGGAGGACATGTGTCAGGGGTGGGTGTGGAACCCAATTCAGGAGAAAGGCCAGTATCTGCTATGCACTGACCACCTACCTACTTGCTGTCATCCCTCCATAATGTCTTGGTTTAAAACCAACCTTTGATCATCTGCCCACTGGGGGACATCTGTTGAGATAGCTGGTACACCATGCTGGAGTCCTCACCAGAGTCTTCACAAGGTGATTCTTCTGAAGAGAGTACATGAACTCCAGTAGTGTTGGATTTTAATTGTGTTATTCTAAATGCAGTCAAAGTTGTGAGAAGATTTAAACTGAGAGGAAGGGGGGAGAAACAAAGGGACTTTGTCCAGTTGTCCAGTACATAATCCATGGGTGTGAGCTCATCAGTTCTCAACAGTAGAAGATGTCACTGTACCCACTTTCCCAAAAGTGCCTGAAGGCAACTTGGTGAAAGTTGTAATCAGCACTCTAACTTCTCTTCTAGTAAGATGTACAAAATCAGACCTCCCAATGACTAGAACACTAACTACAAATGAGCTGGAGGTATGCTTTTGCCCCAAATGGCTATGCCTATTTAGATGCTACACTTCATAACCATGTAAAGGCAAAGAAAGGGAGAGCAAAGACATGTCAATCCAGCTTAAAGCCCAGGCCAGAACAGTTTCCAACAGTCTGAAGGAGAGAAGAAAAGCTCAGCATGCCAGCTGTCTCTATCAAGGAGTGAGGGCAATACTTTTTATCTGTAATGGTGCCAATTACGCTTTTTGCTTATGATACTATTTATATAAGCTGCTGAGTCAAACATGAAAATGTTTGGATCATTTCTGGCCAGACTTCAAAAAACTTGTCTCATATATGCATATATATGAATATATATGTAACAGAAAGGTAAGCATGTGTGTGGTGTGTGCATGTACATCCTCACACACACGTGTGTGTATATGTGCTCAAGTTTCCACTTTAATCTTCCCACTAACCTAAATATTTAAAGTCTTCAAAGGCACAGAAAAGCCCTGGTATTCCACATTTGGCATTTCTGCAACATAACTACCTCCAAAGGAGGCCATTTTATACATTAGCAAAAGCAACTTTGAATTGCTTAACTTTAACACCTCTTCTGCTATGTTACTCACACACACATCAGATTGAGTTATTCATGGTAGAGTTTGTCAATGTTTCATATTTTAAAACAGCTACACTGAGATGTTACATAGCATACACTTCCTCTGTTGGAAGTGTACGATCTAGTGAGTACTGCTATCAAGACAGAGTGTACAATGCTCACCAGGTTCTAATTTTAGAATATTTCCATCACCCTCCCAAGAAACCTCATGTCCGGGGCCTGTCAATCTTGACAAATGGTTTTCCCAAAATAAAATGTCTTTGCCAAGTCAGTTTTATTCCTGGTTTTAGATCCAGTATTCCCATATCAAGGAGGCAGCTTGGCCTTAAGGTGAAGGACACTGGCTCTAGAATTTCTGCAGATGAGCAGTTACGTGACCTTGGGGAAGACTCCACAACCTAAAGGGCTCTTGGGTGATCATGCCCATAAGAGCTTCTCAAAGCAAATGTCAGCGGCTGCTTTCACTACAACCACTGGTGTACCATGTCTCCCTCCTCTACCTCTTGCTTCTCCAACACCACCTCTCCTATAATACCGCCATCACCACTTGAGTTCACTTCTTCCTCCACCTTCACCACCACCACCACCACCTCTCCTCCATGACCTCTCCCAAGCCTCCCCCATTTATCACCTGATCACCCTCACTACTTCTACTACCTCCAGCATCCTTCCAGCTTTCTACTACCTCTAGCTCTCCCATCATCTCCACCCCCATCTCCGCCATAACTTTTCCCTCTTTCCTTTTCCTCCACCAGTACCTTCCCAGTTTCTCTTACTGTTCCTCTTTTTCACCATTTCCATTTCTTCCACTCCTCCCTCTACTTCCATCAGTTTCTACCTAGCCTTCCTGTCATCAAATAGTAACTGCATTCTACCTCCTCAGCTTCCACCATAACTTCCAATGAACTCTATTCCCACCTCTCTCCTCTACTAAATACTTTCAATCCACAGCTGCCATGGGTTTTCTCTCTACCTACCATCACTGCCTACACATCCTCAACTTTTTAACAAACCACTTCTCCTATGAAAAGACAACTGAAAGGAGACCAGTACTTCCACCTCAATTACACAGGGCTAGTTTTGTCAGAAGCATCACCAGGAAGCACCTTAATCTTCTGTGAGTTCTATAACTTCAGCAGCAACTGGAAGCTCTACCTGTAGACTCTCTACTCACATCCCATAACTATCCAATCAGGAAGACTAACAACTACAGCCTTTAAAGGATATAAGACTATCAGTCAAGGAATAAATTGGGGCATGAACATATTGGAAAACAACATATTTCTAAATTGAATAAAAATATTTTGATTCTGACCTCAAGAAATTCTGGCCCCATGACTTACAAGTTTTGTAAAAGGGAGAAATTCCAGGTTTTACTCTCTGAATATTTTCCCCTAACACTTTCCTCTCTTCTGTCACCGAAAATTATTACATATAATGAGTTCCACGGAGCCTCAAAGAACCAGGCTAAAAGGTTACAAAGAGGCTCAGTCCTTTGGAGCTCAAGAATCACCCAGCTACACATCCACAAGCAGACCCCCAAATAAAGAGGAGCAGGCACTAGTTAATAAAAATGCAATGTGGCACATTAGCAAGTACAGAGTTCAAACTTGGAAAAAACAACATTGGACATTCTGATCTGCTAGTTTTAGGGACAATCCCTAAGCACCTCAGAGCTTTAGTTGCCTTGTCTTAAATAGGAATCGTCATGGAGGCACTGCCATCAAAATGAACCCAGACTCTTCAGTTCCATGCTTTGTATGTTCTCTCTTGGTTCTATAGCTCCTGTAACATCTTTACTACAGCCAGAGCCTGAAACACACTTTAGAACAATTAACTGCATGGAGTTGCCTTCAGAGTTCAGTACCAACCAAGTCCATAGCAGGCATACAATATGCCTATACTCTGGCCCTAGTTTAGCAGAAGGAAGGCATGCATCCCTTCCTTGAACTTGCTCAACAATAATCTCAGAACTTGGAAAGGGCCCTCACTGTCCTGACTGACTGGGAAAAGGCCCCAGGGTTGAGTGTGATGTAATCCTTGGTAGTGGTTCTTCCTCATCTCTCAGTACCTGTAGAGGGCAGAGGGCCAAGGGTAAATGGCAGCTCATGGCCAAGAACCCAGAGGCAGAATGAGATTGGCCCAGAGCTCCAGCCTAGATCCCTATAGCATATCTAGACTAGGTGTGAATGCTCCTCAAAGGACAGGTGTGAGATGGAGCATGCTGGAGTTCAAGGGGGTAATGGTTCAAGGTGACACTCTTTAAAATTTGTTGTGGTTTGAATACGAACCGTCCCACCCTACCCCTAGGCTTATGGCTCTCTTTAGGAAGGTTATGGGACCGTTAGGATAATGGAGCCTTGATGGAGTAAGTATGTCAGTGGAGGCTGGCTTTGAGCTTTAAAAGCCAGTATCACTTCCTGCTTTTTCTCTCTCAGCTTCCTGTGAGTGAAATGACCATTCTGCTTCCTGATCACCAGGCAGATTCTGCTCCTGCTGCCCTGCCTTCCCTGCTGTGATGGACTGTGCTCCTTTGAACTGTAAAACAAACCTTTCTCTCATCAACTGTTCCTGTCAGGGCATTTTATCAAAGCAACAGATAGGACCAGATATAAAATCCACTCTGCCTTTGAGTAAAGCATGAAGCTAATATGAAAAAAATCATATAGGTTAAATCAGAGTACAACAAAACCTCAGCCCTTTTGTCAAAGGGTGCCTTCTTTCTGTAAGGCAGCTTGCCTTAATATTATGAAGGATGATTGGGACACAGGAAGTTCACTTCATCCTTATTGTGACAGGAATAAAATATTTATGAACTACTAGTGTGGCAAACTAAATAATGTAAGTTAACACTTCACTGTGTGGGCCATTTCCTCTTCTGGAAAACAGGATCAGTAAATTTCCTTTCAGTTCTAAGACTAGACTAGTACATTTTATAAAAATATTCCTGAGAGGCTCTATTAGACCCACAGTGAAAAACAGTATTATGAACTGGGTACTGTAGTGCACACCTATAATTTCATTACTAGAGATGCTCAAGCAGGATCACAAGTTGATAGCCAGCCTGGTAGCTCCAACATAGTTGGAGCCTGTCTCAAAAAGAGTCCAAGGAAAGTGAGAACGATGACCTGAGCCCTATCAGTCATTGTGGCCTTGCCTGTGGAGATTTTTTCAAGCGTCAGTGGCCGTTAGAGGAAAGTTGTGGAGACCAGTCCCAAGCATGAGTCCTGCCCTGCCCTGCTACTATCTGGGAAGATGGAAGGGAGCTCAGCATTGCCTTTACTGTCTTCATCAGTATCCTGGATAGTTGAACTATTAAACCACACCAATCCAGACTGAGTAAGAAGTTGACATCTTCATGTTTCCATCTACTTGTCCTGGCTCAGTAAGTCTTTAAAAGCCTAGGAACCCCAGTTTTCATTTGTAAACTAATTCAGATAGTAGCACCTATAATTATGCCTATTCCAAAGGGTTTGTTGGGAAGGCTGTCACAACACAAGCCAGTTTCTCTGGCTATCCCGGAGGAGATGGCCTCCAACTCTATCATAGCTTAATATGAGCTGGGGGAGAAGTGGTAGTGGGTGAGGGGCCAAAGGTAAAAACATGGAGGCCTTCACTGTTCTGTTTAATAAGCTGTGTACATACTCTTCCATGCCTGAATAGCAATTATAAATGGCAACAAACTGGCTATTCATAGGGCCACTCTAGCTTCAACAGACAGCAAGGAGGAAGAGCCAGCTGGCCGCCATCGCAGGAGCCCAGCTGCCAGGTTGTGCATGTCTAATACTGTCAACAAATGGAACGACACTTGCAAGAGAAGATGGAGGACTGTGGGAGTAACTCACACATAGATATGGTGTGTGTGTACATGTGGTGCACTTATACTAATTATGGATACAGGTCACCTGTAGCTACCATAGGCCCTTGCCTTTTCCACTATTAAAGTTGTAAAACATTTCTCTACCCAGAGACTTTCCCACTGAAATATGAACTGATTCCACCCTAGGACATCCATGGCAGTCTTGCTTGCCTGCTTACTTGTTATCAGCTAGTTTCAAAATGTCTTCCTTCTCCATCCATAGTTGGTTTTTTTTTTTTTTAAGAATGGGGTTCAAAGGCTAATGGGCCCTTAGCTACGTATCTGCTAACCTTGTTATGAGAACAGTGTATGGAAGAACCTGGGAGTCCATGGCCATGTTTTTGGTGGACAGTATCAAGCTGCTCAATATGGAAGAGTTGAGAACAAAGGAGGTCATATCTGAATTTCCCAGGACACTGCCTCCTCTGTCATTCCTGAGGAGCCCAGTGGAAGGGTAAGGATGAGATCTCTCCTGCTCAAACATTTCCAGCTCAGGAGACCAAGTTCTAGGATGCAAGTTGTGGGAATTTCCAAGTTGAAACCCAGTGGTTCAAACACCTAAGTTCCTATGGGAGCAAGGAAGAAGACATGATGGATATGAAAAGGGGTGGGAAGTGGAGCCTCAGTTTTTCAAAGTTGAACAGTTTTGTGACCAGGATGAGGGTTAAGTAACACAGGAGGAGATACTGAAAAGAGGCCAGTGTGGGGAGTAAGATGCATGGGATCCACATACTTCTTTTTTAAAAGATCTACTGGCCTGATCCTGGATTCTATCAACACCCTTCCAATGGTCACCAAGCTGAAAACCAGTCACCCTTAGATCCTTTCTTATCTATAGTCTAATCAAGGGCTGTTATCTTACTTTCTAAATATTTCCAACCATGCTGTCTTTTCATGACCGCTGGGGCTTTCTGCGCTTAGCCTGGGCTGTCACATTTCAAACACCCCAACTGTAGAACCAAGAAGTGACCATCCTGGGTCCCAGTCCCATCCCATGAGAGTCAGTGAGCATCCAGCCCAGAGGCGTAGGATGTAATCTCATTGTAAATAAATCAAAAAGTAGCCATACGGCTTTAGAGTTAGTAGCTGTTTCAGTTCCATTTGTGTGCTCCTATGCCACGGTCACATGGGGCTTTTTCACTGCATGTGTGAATCTCTTCATGCTTATTGTATTTTTTTTCTCCCTAAACAAGTAATGCTTTTGCTGTGCTTCCTGTCTGGGATGTGGCCTGTGCACTAACTCTAAAGCCAAACACTTAAAAAGGAAATTTAAATAAACTCACACTGAAATTATTCTGCTTTAGTAAAAGGAGTAATTTAGGGTCCCTCTTAAAATATATCATTTTAAAATAATCAGTTGCCAACTGCCTATTTTTTTATCAATCAATATATAATTATTGCCTATTTAGAACATATCATCATTTTTCTTTGTCTGGTTATTCAAAGCATTGACAGTAATTATCCAGGCATTTTCCCCACTCCTGTATCTGAGTGAGTGAGGATGGTTTACAGTACCTGAACTGAAGTAGTGAGATTGTCAAAATAAACCAAAATAAACACATGCTTCATCCAGGTGCCAGAAGAAGGGATGCCCCAATCTACTGAAGTGTCACAAACCATTAACAAAGATGCCATGTGTATTGCTTGCCACACTTGAAGAATTATAGCACAGTAAAGGTACCCAACCAGGGACCTATTTTAAACTTCTCGGAATACAGAAATCACTGCAGGCCTCTGCACAGTTGGCTCGGCCCATCACCAAGAGCCAGCCACTGCCCACCTTCTTGAGCAGAGAACAGGCCTCGGTTGGGGCCCCCAGAGTGCAGAGCCCAGGCTGGTTTTACGCAGGACTCAGGGTGTACGTGCAGAAGGAGGAACTGACCAGTACTCCTGTCCACGTCCTCAATAGAATATTTTTAATTCCTCTTTACCCATCTCAGACAGATCCCAGAGGATTAAGTTGTTTCTCTAGATTCTCTGACATTCACCATGACACAGGCTAAAAGTCCACAGTCCTAGTCTGTGAAGGTTGAAAAATACACATATCTCTGCAAATATCAAGAGCCTAAGATTAATGGAAAGACGATTGGTATGTTGGCAATAAAGGACATTCATACAAAATTTACTTTTCTTCCAGCAAAGTTCTAAAGAGATAAGATAAAAGGTAACCGGTAAACACACTGAGTCAGGAAAAACACCAAACCAACCTCTCTTCTCTGACAAGAGGAAAGCTGTAGTGAAGCAACAGCATCTTTGTTAACAATGGCTCAAAAGTTTCATTTCTCCATCCATAATTGACTTGGGTCTTTTCTCATCGTCATGCCCTTGGGGGGACATTGGAACTTGTGTGTCACCTCACTCATCAGGGCTTTTAGGAGTAAGTTTCCCTTGCTCTGTAACCCCTACACTTTCTTAAGTCTTAAGCTATGCAGCAAGCACACTGATATTTCCAGAATGGGTCACCACTATGAAAAGTTTTTAATGAGTCCCTCACTGCCCAAGGCACAACAACAACAAATGTTCTGGCCAGGGCTGGGGGTGCATGCCTTTAATCCCAGCACTCAGGAGGCAGAGTAAGGAGGATCTTGGGATTCAAGACTAGCTTGATGTACACAGGTAGTTCCAGGCCAGCCAGGGTTACATAATAAGGCTGTATGAAGAAGAAGGAGGCCCTTCAGAAACACTAAGAGAGGATACAAGAATGTTCTAGAATCCATATGGCTAATGAGTAAAATGCATATTGTTATGAATGTCTTGGGCGAGTGCCACAGTCATGACTAAATTATCTTTTGAACAGTGCTGTCTTCTTAAGTTTGGCTTTGAACTTACAGATTTCTTTGAATAACATGTCAATTCTGAATATCATCTCGATTTTACTACATGGTTTCTGCATATTATTTTCTCTTTGTGCCTAATCCTGTGACGGGTTCTCTGCACATGTTGTAATATCTATTGTATTCAGAGAAGCTAAGACCTGTGCATGTTGGCAACTTTCCCAAGGCCAGGCAGGCAGCTTGTGGCAGAGTGGTGGTCAGACTAGTGGGCTATGCTCAAAGCCCCTGCCTTAGCTATTCTACTGTTCCATGTTTCACGACTCCAAGGCACTGAGTGGGGAGAGGGCAGATGTGGTAAATTTTCTCTCTGATAGGATTTCCTATTTCACAGTAGGAATTGACTGACTTTTCACATTTTCCTTTATTTTTACTGAGAGACTACCCGTCAAAGGGACTTAACAACTGTTTTAGAATAAAGAACTTCAACAAGCATGAAGTTAGAGGATGCAGATTAAACGTTTAGTTGCGATGGCTCCGAGAAAAATAAGACCTTAGTCAGCTGGACATTAACTTGCTCTGCTTAGCCTCACCTTCAGCACAAATATCTGCCATCACTGGGCAAAGTAAATAATGTTTTCCACCATGGGGGTCTCACCTGTAAGGGGAAGATCATGAAGGCCTGTTCCACAGGCTGGTAGGAGGGTAAGTGAGACAACCTTCATCAAGTCCTGACATGCAGACCAGCACTCAGTAAGAACCCTTATTTTTGCTTAACTATGAAATGGGCATCAGGAAAGTACTGGTTTTTCCAGAATTGGTGGAAGGTTAAAGACAAAATATGTACAGAAGGCCTCATCTTTTCCCCAATGGCACTGTGGTCTGGTCAATGGCCAGCATGCAGGCTGCTGAACATAGGTTTTACAGGACAGCAACCATTGCCACCACTGGTCTCCACAAGGTCACTGCTAAGGACAGGTTAGGTTTTGTACCACTGGGGTTGGGAGCGCCCTGCAGGAAGAGATGTACCCATATATCCAGTCACAATGTGCCTACCACTGCACTGCTAATACTCTGAGTATCAGTTACACCCACACATACCTGAAATTGATTCCATACATTATCAAAATATAAAAGCATATACTGCTAACCAGGCGTCAACTAACTCAGTGGCAGTAAATAAAGCCAGTTAACAGTAATTGCTAGAACAGTGAGAAACATTTGTCTAAACCAAGCGCCATATTACTTTGAAATGAATAGTACACTGTGATTTTAAAGGTTTAAAACCACTGTAATTTCCAATTTACACAGGTACTATTTAAAAGATACTTAAAAATGCTCTTCTTTCACTCTTTAAAAATAATTCCATATTCTTTTAAAAAAATCTAATGTCAACTCATGCCTCAACAGCAATCAATATTCTCAAAAAAGTAAAACTACAGTAGCTTTAATTTAATGAGGTTCTTTTACATGAATCCTAATTCTCACTATGAAGCTGAAAACAGAAGAAATGCACACCACCTTTGAACAAGGTAACGACTATCACAGAGCTGAGGAGCAATGCCAACACATGTAGGAACTTACCTGGCTCACCTCTCAAAGCATTTCCATCACTGCTCCTACTGAGTTTGGAATTATAATCTGCTATGATCTGTAAGACCTTCGTTAGACCAAAGTGCAATAAAGGGAAGTGTCTGGGTCATGGCCTAAAAGAAGTGCTTCATAGAATCACTGCATCCTTCTACCTCACCCAACAGTAGAAGTGACTGTCAGCATAAGTTACGGAAGAAATGCAAGGAACAGACAATGAAATTCATTTCCAGTTACAAATCCCAAATCAAGGCTGCTTTAATAGTTGATGTCATCATTCAGTCCCTCCAGATATGGCCAAAATATAGAGGAATGGGGGCATCCACTGGAAAATACCAAGTTGGGTGTGATCAACAAAATCTTATGTTTAGAAAACAGCAAAGGAGACCAACTGACCCAGAACAGCTCATGTGGCTCTGTCCCTCCAAAGGACTCATTACAGAAACCAGTATTCTAGAATAGGAGTCAGCAAATCTGTAAAGGGTCCAAAGACTAAAACTTTTAAATGCAGCCCTAGGGAAGCCATGAACATAAAGGAATCAGCATGGCTATGTTTTAATACAACGTTACTCACAAAAGCAGTCAGGGAGTGTAAATTTGGCATGGGTCTGTAAGTTACCATCTCCTGTATGAGAGATTTAGGAATGCTACACTGAAATGGAACCCAAATAAGCAACTTCAGTAACCTCAATGATGAGCATCAATGCTGCACTCTGCATTCATGTCTCTACCAGCAAGCTGTGATTGTAGAGGGCAGAAATTAGAAAGAGTTTCTATGTGGTTCATTTCTAGTATCATGTATGGTTTTAATTCAACTTGGGGAAAATTAAAATAAATTACTGCTTTTGAAATTTTGTAATAAAGTGAAATTAGTAATATAAAATTTACATCAGGGTGTTTTATTTCTAATGCACCATTCAATATGTACTGTGCATACTGTTCAGATGGTTGTGGTCAAGTGCGTTTTATTTTCTATTTTGAATTTTTCTGATGACTAACATTGCTTTTTTTAATCAAAACATTTGTCATGAGTATATAATCCTTCTTTAAGATTAGCTAGAAGCCAGGTATGGAGAAAGACTAAGAGCCTTGGAGGGTTTATCAGAAAGATAAGTGATCTCCACAATCAGGATGATGCCATGGAGTCCATGATGAGCCTTGAAAACCCTATCACACAACTAAGGCAGTATGGAAGACAGAGTTCCTGACAGGAGAGCCCATATGGACAAGAGAAGTTAAGTTTTCTAGATTCAAAGCCCTTGAGATTTCAAAGTTACTAACAATGAGCTATTTAGATTCAAAGCCCTTGAGATTTCAGTTACTAACAATGAGCTATTGGCTTATATTTACAGAAGTTCCCAGAGATACCCATTCTGTGTTAAGCAAACTCTACACTGCTCTTGACCAAGGGGCCTTCCATACTTCACAGTCTTCTGTGATCTATCACACCACCCTCAAATGCTTGGGGGAATCCCTTCCTGGCTCTTTCATGGTGTAATGGACACATCTTCTTCCTCAGAAGGCATCTTTGACCTCCCTTTCCCAAACACCCCAGCCTCTGCCAGATTTTCCTATTATATTTCTTTCATGATTATTACCATTGTCCATAATTACCTCACTTACCTATCACTCCGAATCTACCTCTCCCAGTAGAATTTGTGAGTCCACTTACTTGTCTAATAAGGTTCAAGATGGCAACCTGACCCTCAAAATGTTTATAGTACATAGATGGTACTCAATATCTGAGAGATGAAAATTCAATCTTACAACATTTGACTAGCTTCTTGATGCTGAGTAACTTCCAAGCATTTCCTCTGATCCCTGTGATAATTATTACACAGTTGTCCACCTCAACAGAGGAACAGGGAAGGTGCTTGATTTCACCAAGACAAGAGAACTACGAAGTACCAAATTTAAAGGTAGAGACTAGGGCTTTTATGTGAAACGAGTCATCTTCTGCTTTGATAGCACCCTGCCCTACAACTCAATTACTACCTCCACCACTCAAGCAGAAGCAGAAAGATGCATGCAAAAATTTTGGAGCTTCTGTATGTATAAAAAATTCACCTATCAGTGACTCATTGACTCAATTATATATCTGATCCAAGCCACAGCTATTAGTGAACACAGCTAGAATTAAAAAATTATTTGTATATTGAAGATTTTAAGAAGTTTTTTTTTCCTCTATAAAACCCTGGAGATTTATCTAATTGCTGTAATTGCAGATTGCTCAAGACTGGAACCCACTGTAAATCATCCTGTTTTCTGAGAAATTCTGGAACTGTCATCTAATTTTCCAGGAACACTGAATACATACTGCCAAGTCTTGCCGCTGGATTTTTATAAGAGTAGACAGTGCCTTCAAAAGCCACTGAACAGCATTGAGCATGTTCTTAAAGTATGACAGAGGAAAGCAGAGAATGGCCAGCACCAGTGCGTTCCTGGTGTCCTGGCTCCTAGGGAAGCAGCCTTGGGCACAGCAGCATCAAGGACAAACACCCAGCAAGTCTACAAAGTAAGGCATTGATTGGAGTCTGTGCCGCTGCCATTTCTGTATGTACCAGCAGGAAATGGAAAACGCCAGGGGGAGGTGATTGAAAAGTAAGAGAGTCTTTGTGTTTTTACCCTTCCCTGGGCCATTATTTGGCCCTCAAAGTCTATCCTGTACCCTGCTGACAATGACACTAGTAAAATAACCGGGAGAGCTTCTCCCTTGGGATGCCATACTCTTGAGCTGCCCGCTCTGTTCTTTTTGGAAGAGGGGATGAAGGGCCACACAGCATGTAGAGGGAAGGGCTGCAGCATGAGCCTAAACAAGCCAAAGCTAACTGGCCACATGACAATCAGGCCTGTGACGCATGGATGTAGCATAGAGCTTCAGTCAGCCACAGCCTCTTTAAGAACAAGGAAACCAGTATGTACGAGGCAGAGGGAACTGAATTTCTGCACAAGAGCTCACCCACTAAAGAGACGCGTAGGTTGCCGCCAACCTTCACAGTTGGCTACAGTTTTCATCTCCTTTCCTGGTATGTAACTGATTTTGGCTTTACATCAGATTCAATGATTAGAATGAATGGTATTCCTAATCTTCAACTTTCTCTATAGATTTGCTCTACGTTGAGAGCAAAAAAGAATGAAAAAGATTTCACTCTGCAGCCATGGCACTGTAGGCAATTTCTCATCACTAGCTAAAAAAGAGACTTCACGGACTAAGGGAGAAGAAACACATTCAAAGAAGTGCAAAAATCTGATCAAGGCCAGTACATATGAAAGAACTTCAAAACCAAGGGCTCCACCAAGTAGAGGGATGATGGCCCAGGAGAGATGGTACAAGTACTTGAAGTGATGTGAGTACTGAGAAGCATTAAGTCAAGGGTCACGCTCAAATATAAAGAGTCAAGGACCAATCCTCAAGACCCTATGCCCCCACAGAGCAAAGCAAAAGTTGAAACTAAAAGCTTTCAGAAGTTGAAGGACAGTGAAGATAAAATCTTTCTGGAATCTCAGGGCGAGAACCTGGAGCGATGCAAGGCCACCAGGAAGAGAAAGCCAAGCTGTGGAAAGGAACCCAGATGAGACAGGCAGCCAGCAACCAAGCCAAGAAGCCACCTATTGAGAAATGATGTGTCCCTTTTCCATTTTCTCCTCCCTTGCCTTGCAGACTCACATCTCCACGGGAATGCTCTACTATGTGCTAGGATTCTGGAATGCCACTTGGAGGTTTTGAAGAGGGGGAGGTAAAAACACCCACTTCATGTGAATACCTAATTTCTGGAATCGATGCACATATCTATGCTATGACAAAACTCTTGTCAGAAAAAGATGCTGTGATTCTTTGATGAGGAAAGTAAGGATGGTCTAAGGCTTTCTGCACCATGAGGCCTTCTGTTTTCTTCTAGTGTTCCTTTGGTAATCTGTTAGCAAAAGGAATGGCAGATAGTGCAGAAAGTAATCTGGGCAGCCAGCTAATGGAATTGGTTCCCTTTGTCTTCTTCAAATTATATTTACTGCACTGTGGAACCTGGAGCAAAGACTAAACATGAATAATCATGCACCCTCTCCCCAAGGTAGTCATGGCTTACATTTGGTTCTCCTGCAGCACATGTAACTAGTGTCGTCATGTGCAGGCATGGACACAACATTTGAGGGTGCAGTTGATTTTGAAAAAGGGTACCCAATCATAAAAATTAATATGGATGACAGAGCTAACACAGAGATAAAAGTAACTCAGAGAATTCACAGATGAAACAGACAAAAATCTTCATAACTTGTATGGTAGTGATTACTATGACATAAAAAAATCAATGGAACAGGTAACAAAAGGAGAAAAATCATTACAAAACTTGTAGATGTTAAAGGATATCACGAACAGAATGAAAAGACAATCCAGAGTTGGGGCAAAATATCTGCAAATTCTTTATGTGGCATCAGGACCCAAAGCACATGAAGGGACTCTCCTACACAGCAACAAGGACAATTACAGACTCACAGACTCAGAAACAGACTTTAAAGAAGACATGCATGAAAATATGTTCAATATTACTAATCATTAGGGAACTAGAAACCAGAACTATACTGAGATACTAAAGCACACACACATGTGCATGAGAGACAGAGGGGGCAGGAAAAGGGGAGAGAGGGAGGGGGAGGGAGGGAGAATGAATTATCAAGTGTTGGTGAGGTTGTGGATAGATTGGAGACCTTCTGCACTGTGAGCATGAATATAAAATGTGGTTGCTTTTTGTGGGTCTGTAACCCCACAAAAAGCAAAACAGTGAATTAATATATAAAATATACCATGCTCATAGACACTGAGGAAAAGTTTTATAGGCCAGCAGATTTACAGAAATTTCGTTTCTTTAATGACACCAGGCTTTCTAATTAACAGCTGTGGAGTGACTATACACGTGTGCCAATAACTGAGGCCCATTTGTCTTCCTTGATTTGAGGGCCTACTGGCCAATTTGTCTTGCTGTCTTGATTTCATGTGTCCACTTAATGTTAAACCCTTCTTTGCAGACTGTCATTATAAATAATGTATGACAGTCTGTTGATCTATATGGAGTGGTGACCTCATAAGTACTTACATAATGGTCACTATAAAGTTTATTTTTCTTTATTAAACTATAGCTCTGAAATACAGTCAAGACAAAGTCAAGAGTTGGATGATACTAAAGTCAATATTATGCTTCTAAATCCCACAAATGAACTTGAATATGCCTTTGTTCTTCTGATATTAGGTTTTATTTTTCTATTTTAAGGGTCATTCATACCAATTAAATTATTTTCATAAATTTAATAACATTGTACCGAGTAACACTTTTCATGAAAAGTATCATGGGCACTCCTCACTGGCCTGTGGAGACTGGCACAATGCAGGTGACATTTAAGCCCTAGCTATGACAGCTAACTGAAAATCCTGTTCATGGTGGACTTGAACCGTGGAGTGTACATACTTTATACTCCCACCCTATTGTTGATCAAGCTGACAAACCAAAGCAAGCAGATGACTAAAGGATACTCTGTCACCAAGCCAGATTTACCTCAGTTGTCTTTCAAGACCTTTGGCAGTATACTCATTGTATGGTAAAAATCTGTGCGATGCAAGTTTTCTCTTCTATTTTAGAAGTTTGTCATGACCAAACCTTGATTTTAAAGCATGGTTGAGGGCTTTGGGCCCACAATCTGCAAACAGGGTCCTGGTTTGTGACAGTGATGCTTGTTCCTCTACATCTACAAGTCCAAAGACTGGCCCCTGAATTCCTAGGCCGTATCTAGCACACAGGGATGACACAGATCTACTGGACTTGCTATTCTTTCTCTTGGTCGGCTTGGGCCCTCAGCTTGCTTCATGCTGTTCCCTGTCAACACTGTGACCATCATGAGGGCCTTTTCCTTTCTCTGATCTACTCTTTTAAAAAACATGCCACATCTGCTTAAGTATAACTAGCAAGGAGAAACTGATGTCGGAAGGGAATCACATAAATAAATACACACCGTTTGAATATAACATAATAGTATTTTACATAAAAAATTTTTTAAAGTAAAATTAAAAGCCAGCTGCTTGAAAAAAGGAGAAAGTGATCATATATGCTTGGAGGTAGGCTCAGAAGAGACCTGGTGTGACCTTCCTCGTCATGCCCTGAGAAGCACACAGTAATGGGGTCTCAATAATTTTCTGACTATTAGCTACGTTTGGTCTGCTTTGTTTTTGTCTTTTTGTTTTAAGATGGTTTCTAGTAGCCCAGGGTGCCCTTAAACTTGTGATGGAGCCACATGGTTGTGATAACCTCAACTGTTGATTCTCCTTTCTCTACTCCCAAAGTACTATGGATTACAGGCTTATGACAGCATGCCCAGCTTTAAATAATGTAATTGCTGAAGGGAGCTTAAGTAATACAATTTAACTTAAAAATTAAAAAGAAGTTTAAGTATTAAATTAATACCACAAAAAGGTTGTACCTTCCATAAAAGCTGGAAAATTCTATTCTTTACGAAGAGAATTGAGTAATGTTCATGATCTATTAAGATAATCACATTCAGAACAAACAACAGAACATTTGCATTCTCAATCTTAATGAAAGGATAAAACAAAATGAATACTTTAAACATCAAAGGGAAAACAGAGAACAGACAAATGAAGAAACATTTAAAGCTGAGACAATTTATGATAGAAGATAGATGGCTTGTGGCAATGAATGTCAATTGCCCAATTATCTCCTGTTCAAGACTTTATTCACAAATATTCTAATACTGAAAAAAATGTTTGAGAAAAGTTTTAAAGAGAAAGAAACAGAACAGAGATTTACAAAAACCAAGTGGGAATGTAGAATAATTTAGGAAGGCACAGGGAAAGGCCAAGAAAAACTAATTCAAATTTTAAAATGACACACCAATAATAGTTAACACTGTAACTTATAAGAAAACATACATTACACCTTTATCCTTACAAAGTTCAAAACTCAGTACTGGAGAGATGGCTTAGAGGTTAAGAACACTGACTGGTCTCACAGGACAATCTTGGTTTCTACCAAATATCTGGAGGTTTCCATCCATCTGGAACGTCCCAGGGCGTTCCAGTTCCCTCTTCTGCCCATGGAAGTGGGCATTGCATAAACATGGTACACATACATACATGCGGACAAACCATTCATAGTGAAGTAAAAAAAACTTAAAAAAAAAAGAAGTACATGAAGTTTTAAGAATGAGGCGGAGTGTTGTGACGCACACCTTTATTCCCAGCACTCAGGAAGCAGAGACAGGAGGAACTCTGTGAGTTTGAGGCCAGCCTGGCCTACATAGCAAGTTATAGGCCAATCCTGGCTACTTATAAAGACACTGATCTTAAAAAATAAATAAGAGGAACAAAAGTAGAATGAGTGTTATACTTCAACAAAAGGTCAATAAATAAATAAAACAAGCAAAAAAAAAAACCTGCCATGGTAACATCCACAAGGAGAAACTGAGGAAAAAAATACCTGTTGGGTACTTAGCTCATCCTGTAGGGGAATGGAAAAAAGTCTCTTCAGCCTGAACTTTTGTTTATGATGAAGAATTCAAATCTTTTTTTTTTTTTATCATCACCACCCTTTCAGACTTCAACACAACTCTTTGATCCTCTCACCTTGCAAATTCTTTTTGTTTCAACTTTGCTTACACAAGGGTCCTGCTTTATTCTCAGTACTTAAGTGGCCAACCCCTCCATTTTCCTTGCACTGATTCTCTCAAAACCTATGAAGGGATGTGAGGTCAGAGGCCACTCAATGGGGAAAAGACACAATCACCATTTGCTGTAAAATAAAAATCAAGCGCACTTCCCATCCCAGTGTGCTTACTCTCCCACTTCTGCAAGTAGCTCACCCTTCTGATCAGATGTAAGGTTTGGCCTTGTAAAGATACTTTCATTGGAGGGATTTTGTTCACAATCCCAAACTTATTTCTAACACAGAAGAACAAATCCAAGATGAGATTAAAAGAATGTATAATTGTGTGCTAAGATGGAACTGTCGGATACTTATGAAAAAACAGGCGTTTATGATTATTTACAAACATGTGAGATGATTTAAAGATACCAAGTCACAAAGAACAGCAATGCAGCTAAGATCTTTGAAGCTAAAGAATGTGGTCCTGGGAAGAACCTCTTCCAGGCTCTAGAAGCTCAACCAGCCCTCCATGGGATCCAAATACTAACACTGAGACTTGTAGGCAATGTGGCAGGAGGCTCCATATCACAGTCAAATACAACAGATATAGAAATGAATTTTTAAAAAACTCTGAAAAATTTAAAAATAAAAACAAGCTCTGGCCTAAATAATTGGTCCAAGAGGGAAATTAAGATACAATAATAGTCCCTAGACAATTAGAACAATACACAGCATCATGTGTCAAGACAAATAAATGAAGTAAGAGAAACAAGCAAGGAAAATTAGTGCCATGACACTTGTATCTTTTATAAAACAGAACTTAATTAACAATGATGATTCCTCCCATTCCCACCCCCTCCACACACACCAGAAAAAAGAAATAGTTAAAAACAAACCGGAGAGGAAAACAATTTACGAATATCCAAAAACAGTAATCAAAACAACTCTCTTCAAAACATAACCGATGAAACAATAAGATTGCCAAAGAAAGATAATAGTTTCTAATAAGAGAAGCTGTACAGAATGTTGGGAAATAAATTTATAAATTTTAACAATTTTTTCTTAAAAAACACATACTAAAAATAAGAATAAATTAAAACTCTTAAAATAGGGAAGATTGAAGATGAACTTGAGATAACCTATCTCCATTTCTATTATACAAAAAGCCATGGAATTGGATAATCTTACTAATTAACTACTGCAGATTTTCAAGAGAGTCCAAGTGTTGTGCATGTGTATGTGTGCACTGACTTGTGGATTTCTCTTCTCTGAGCACAGCCTCCATTACCATCTTAACCAAGAAGCTGTGATTACCCAAGAGAGACCCTCAAGATCAAGCCTGTTTATTTTCTTTTTCTTTGGGATAGTAGCCCAAACCCGGGCATGCTTTTCTGACATTATGAACTTTTCCACTCATTCTCTCCAGTTTTCTCTACCACCTTAACACCTTCCTACCACACAGCTGCTTGTTGTCTCCATGGCGGATCACGATGGCCTAACTCAAGTGTTCCAGCTTTCCCTTTTCTTCCTTTCCAACTCTCATTTTCTGGCTGCTTTTGAGCTGCACAGCTTGTCTGTCCTTGAGCCTCCTTCTGAGATCACTTCTACATTCCTTATTAACATGACTAAGAACTCAAAAGAGGGAACCCCAGTTCTACTGCTAACACCAATACAAAGTATGAAGTTTTTCTTTAATGGTATTAATCTCTTAGGAAACCATGTCTTCATGACAATTTTCCTTCCCAAACTACAGACTTTTTCAGTCTTCTGTCTTACTTTTGTTCCCGATTTTTAATATAAACCTGGCTAAAAGCAGAAAGCAATAACCACGTCATAGCCTGAATGCTGGACTATCTTGAAATTTCCTCTGCGACATTAGTCTATCATCTTTATTAAGGTCACCTCTCACAAAGTTTCAGTGTGTGAAACTTAACCATGTTCTTTGCCAAAATGCAATGTCAATGGCCTCTAGTCCAGTTCATAGGAGTCCATGTTCCCACATGAAATCCATCCACATGAACGCAAGAGTTCCTGGCTATATCACTATTAGTCTTCTAACCTCCCACCGGAATTGCCCATTAAACTTTGCTTACAACAATCTTGGGCTTATTTAGCTACATTTTCAATCATTTCTAACCTCTCTCAAGTCAGTTCTGAAAGTGAAGATACCATTTCTCTAGCTCAAGTTTCCTATATTAAGACCTTTTCGTTGCTGTGACCATGAAACTGGGAAAAAAAATCACTTCAAGGAAAATGTACCCGAGCAAGTACCTTGTATCATGGTGGCCAAGAAGCAGATAAGAAGGCCGGTGTTATCTGGCTTTCTTTTCTTCCTTTTAGTTCATTCAAGTACCAAGTTTATGGGATGAAGCTCCCCATATTAATTTTTGTTTTACGCATGGCTGTTCTCATGCTACAGTGACCGTCACATAGTCACCGACACTATGGCCTGCAAAACCAAAATATTTTTCAACACCCCTCTTTGCAGAACACATGAACTGGCTCCGCTTCGGTTGTTCACTCTACATGTTATGTCTAGGAATGGAAGGACTCATTCTTTCTTGCTCTGAACTTCTCTTACATCTGATCACTCGCTCCTCACCACTTCCTTCCCTTGGATTTTGAATAACGGTGTGCACTGCCCATATCAGGAAGGATACATGAAGTCTCCGTGTCTTCCCAGGGACAAAACTCATTGTAATGCACAGAGTTCAGGAGCCCAAATCAACAGTCTCAAGACCATAACACCTCTCTAATGGCATTCTTTCCCAGCGCTTTATAACTTGCACGACAGTTTCTGTGGCGCTTCCACTACCATGGCCTGGCAGACAATCTCCTAGGTTCATACCTACAAATTTTAAATGTGGTCTTCCTCAAGGTTTCGTGTGTGGGATTCTACACTGGAAAGATGAGAACTGGTATAAACAGGAACTTTGTTTTAAAATAGTTACAATGTGTACAGTAAGTCAGGGAAAGATTCCAAAGCATTTAGAGATTTTAGTGGTCTTGTCTCTCTAGGTCACTGGTGGTGGGCGAGGCTGGGGAGGGATGAGGAATCCTCTTCAAGCCAGAAATAGCAGGTACAGAATTTAAACCCCAAAGCTGGCTGGGGCACATGCTCTTGATGGAAAAAAGAGCAGAGCACAGAAGTCTGGACAAAGTTCCCACATGCCTTCCAAATCCACAAAACAGACAAGGCTTTATAGTAAAATAAGTTTGGGTTTTATACAAAGCCAAAGGCTTGGCTTTCCCTAATATGTCTTCAAGCCTTTAATCTAGTAAGGCAGCTCTCTAAAGCAAGGTGAAAGGAAGCGTTTTTTCCATGATTTAATTTCCCTCCCATGCTTTATGCTTTCTTTCCCTCCTCCTTCAACCCTGGCCCTCTACTCTCTCTCTTCATACCTTCCCCATACAGAAGAGTTGGCTGGGTCAGTGGGGGTGGAGAACCTATTGTGAGCATTCTGCCCATTCAGACTCACCACAAATATGTGAGCTGGGAAGTTAATGGGGCAAGACAGGTCCCCATCTTATAGGGTCATGCTTGTTCCTGTGTAGAGGACAGGGA
This sequence comes from Bramus lutescens, assembly GCA_001685075.1. NCBI lineage: Eukaryota > Metazoa > Chordata > Mammalia > Rodentia > Cricetidae > Bramus > Bramus lutescens. The sequence goes on along the minus strand of LOEQ01003291.1, from coordinate 181,638 downwards.
CAGGGAAAAAGGCTGAGGCATCAGCTGAATCCTTTGCCTAGACCCCAGAGGATACAGCCTGAACATGAAGATCTTCTATCAGCTGGGAGATACATGGGAAAGAGTCTAATGTTGGATATGAACACTCAAGAGGGCATTTCTGCTGAGAAGTATAGGGAAAGTTTGGAAAACGGTAGAATGGTGAGTCATTCTTAGTCTAGGTACCTCACTTAGCAAAATCCCAACTGATGTGATTTTCTGCTCCTTGCATATTAATATTAGTAATATTCTCTTTTCAATGGATGAGGGGGATAGATGTGGTTTCTATATCAGACTTTGAGGTAAAACAACCTGGTCTCATGGAGAGGTTGGCAGTTGTGTACAAAAATCAATCTCTCCAAGGCACATGTGCTTGGTGCTCTGTGTGGCAGTGATGGGATGGACATGACGAGCTAGGCCCAGGGATAAATATTTAGGTTCTGAAGGTACTGCTTTTCTGGTAAGAGTCTGGAAGATCAGAAGGCCAGAAGAAACACAGATGGCAGATGCCTGGCTCATGAGGTATCAGAGGAAAAAAAAAACTTTATTGGGAGGTGAGAAAGAGGCCATATTGCTGTTATGGCAAAACACAACAAAACAACAACAACAAAAAAGAACTTGGCTACATTCTTCCCCTGTCCTGAGAACTTGCTTCAGGATGAATTTAAATGCAGTAGATGAATTTCTTTAGCAGAGGAAATTGCAACCTGTGGCATGTTTAGTAGTCACTCTTGGTATTCACACCCAGAGGGAGGGACAACAACAAGTAGAACAAAAAGAAGTTAAAAAACGTGAAGTTTAGTGAGGAAGGTATGTGAGCAAGCTTAAAGTTTCAAACAAAGAGAGGGCAGATGACAAAGTATCTTCACTGAAACAACAGGAAAGCTACCTGAAGGCAAGATTCTGCCCATAAAATCTCTAACTGGAGAAAGCCTAAACCCAGACCGGCCACTGCAGGGGATTCCTGCTCAATTGTGACTGTTTAGGGAACCTCCAGGCCAGCACAGAGCCTGCTCCAACTGTGCTGTAAGTGGACTAGGCTCCATTTAGAGAACAAAGGGGCAGTGCCATTCTCATGGCCTTATCTTTTCAGGCATAAAAATTAAGTTAGAAGAGTTCATTGTTCCATGATTTTGGAGAGCATCAGATGCCAGGCAATGAGTGCCAATGTTGCAGTCCATACAAGGAGGCCCTGAGAGGCCATGATGTGAAGGTAAGCATCCAAGTTTCAGCAAAGACCCCCAAGATACTGGAGATGCTGAGACCATGGGACACCTGCTAAGGCAACTTACAGGAACCAATGAGGTAGAGCCAACTTAAGAGATGTTATTGTAGTACAGGCAGCAGAGCTGGAGTGGTAGAGCTACCTAGTCATTTGGAGTCCAGACGACTCCATCAAGACCCAGATGCTAGACATGGAGCTCAACGATTTGGTGTTTGCCGTACTGGTTTTGTTTTGGTCAATCTTTGTTTGCTACCCCCCTATTCTTCCCTTTTAAAGTAGAATTGTTTACTTTGTACCATTGTATAATGAAGTATGTGATTTGTTTCATTTTTGGGGGCACATTCAATCAAGACCCAGTACTGAGTCTTAGAAGAGATTGGACTCGTGCCAACACTATTAGATGCTATAAGGACTATCCAAGTTGGATCAAGTTTGCATCTTGAAATGGACATGAACCTACAGGAGGCAGGAGCAAAATACTATTTGATTGTGAAATGTCCCCAACAGGCTCATGAAGCCACTGTTTGAGAAGATTGTGGAACCTTTAGGGCATGAAGTCTCACTGGGGAAAGGAGACCACTAGAGGTAAATCAATTCTACTTCTCCTTCCTGACCGTGGATGTGATGTGACCAGTTAGCTTCCTGGGCGTGTTGTCCCATGCCTCCCCATGATGAAGGAATAAGTCCCTCAGAACCATAAACCATAGTAAATCCTTCTTCCCTTAGATCATTTGCTGTCAAACAACAAAAGTAACTGAAACAATGAGCAAGAACAAATAAGTAGATTCTAATGAGCATTGTGGCTATGAAATCTGTTGTTATGTATGCATAAAACAAAGAGCTGGGATTGTGAAATCTTCTGGCTGTAATTTTTGCTAACTGAGAAATACAAAAGTTTGTCTTATATATGTTTCTGCCTAATGATACTTTAAAACAACAATAATAAAATATCTGATGACAACTAGGCCATAGTACAAACATTGGTTTCCAGTATAGAATCCTTGTCTGACTTTCACCAGGATGCATGTTTCTTATTTCTGCAAGTGTATCTGTGAATGACCACAAAGGTCTACAAAGTAATAGATCTGGGAGTTTCAGCAAGTAGTCTAATTTACAAACACAGAAACCTCAAATATTAGGTATCAAGAGTGTCTAGCTTCTGAATGTCTTGGTGCTGCCATCTCTCCACTGTGGAGAAGGATATCTGTTGACACGTGTCAATGTATGGGTGACCAAACAGACGGCCGCTACCTTGCACAAATGAAGTACAGCACGTTTGAATTGGTGTGCTATTGCTAAACTTATTAACCTTGTTTGGTCTCTGTACCCATTACAACTGCTACTCTACTCTTCGTCTGACACATACTCTGTGTTGTTATCTACTTCCCAACACACCACTCCCAACATCTGTACATGTTCCAAGGACCAGACCACACTGTATGACATCAGAAGCTACAGAGATTGTGCCTGAACTGAGTCTGCTAGATTTTGATCTGTGACTTATCTTAAATGCCACATTAACTGCTTCTTGACTTGCACTATACTCTGTCCTACTGTAATACTGGCCTTGGCACTGTTTAGAAAGAGTAAGATCAAGCCTTACATCTAAAGATCCAACACCCTACAGTGCCAGATATGTGCCAATAACCATGAATATTTCAATACGATTTCATTCTCTGGAGAAACTCTTGGTTTATAGACCCACTGGCAGTGACCAAAATTAAAGCACCACGATTTCATGATTAGCAATCAGATCTTTCTTCAGTTCTGATTGGTGTAATAATAGTGAGAATTAACCATTTGTTTCTGAACCCAGAGAACAATAGCAAAGAGATGGGTCAGCAAATCGAGAACAAACAGAAGATTGACTATCAGATTTTCAAAGATCATTGAGCTACGGTCATTCCATTTCAGGAAAGTGCTGCAGCTTTTTAAATACCCACAGATTTGACTTCTAGAAGGTACTGTGAGAATTCTGACAATTATTTTCAATTTCTGGCTGAACCTCATAAGGGCCCAATAACAAATCCCTAAACATCGACCTAAAATGCACCAGCCATGTGGGAATGAAAATGTTTAAATAGGAAAACTAAAAACCAAAGCAGGACTGGTTATAGCAGTGGCACGTGCCTGAATTCCAGCACTAGGGAGGCGAAGTAGGAAGGCCATGAGTTTGAGGCCAATCTGGGCAGCACAGCAAAACCCATTGGAAAAAACGGGGAAAAGCCAAAGTTTCTAATTCTGCCAAGATGGCGCAGTGCCGTTTTTCTCAGGCCCTTCTACTATTCTATAAGCCCTAACTCTAAGCGGCAAGCCAAAGGAAGACCTAAGGAAGTGGCAGGAAGAGGGCAGGTTTCCTTGGACCTCCGACATAGCAAGCACCTCAGAAGAGGTACTGGGCAATGCCAAACCAGAACTGCTGGAGGATTTCAGGAAAGGCTGTTTCACTGACCACAGGAACAGTATGTAAGAGGGTGCCCAACAGAACCAGTTTTTTTTTTTTTAACAGTACCCGCTAGCTAANAAGCACTGATGGAAAAAGATGGTCCCCCTACCATTAATTTTAGGGAAACATCGGGAGTAGTATTCTACTTACTCCCAGATTCTGACATGGCTTGAACAGTAACATGCCAATCCCCAGGACTGTGTCTTCTGTCTTAGTTCTCACTGTCGTAGGCGATGAACTGATTATTGGGCAAAGCCAATAAGGGCTAATGGGAGCTGACTCTCTTCACCCCATTATCCGGGAGGGGAACAAGGTGAAGAGCTGGGGTTAGAGGTGTTTGCTTTTCTTCATGGGGAAAGCAGTGCCTGTGGGACCCACAGCCAGCTCTACCACCTTGCAATGATGAGACAATACATATGGCCCCTTTCTTTCCTCATCCCTCACCCACTGCTGGGTACTCTACAGTTCAATAGGGAAACTGCTCACTAAGGGGAAGGTTAATCTGGATCCAGAGACACAAGATACAATGCCTAAAATACAATGAGAGAGCAACTGGTCAGATCAAGGATGAGGAAACTTAACTGAGAAAAGACAACAGATACCAACACCGAGACAACTCAGAAGATTTAAAAGAAGCTCCTTTAAAAATGTTTCTATAGTAAGGGAATTTCATAGGAGAATACAAGTCTCCCTCAAAAAGTAAGACTGTTTGTTGTATCTGGCTTGTGCTATCAGTTCATGGTTCACTGCCCTCACTCTACCGGACCTCTGAGAACATCATGGCAGCAAGAGTATGTGGCAAAGGAGGCTTGCTTCTCAGTGTGTGGGTAGCAGAGTGAGACATCAAGATGCTGGAGCCTAAATACAGCTTTCCAGGGCATACTTTCACCTAAGGCAAATGCCACTTGTTCTGAGTACCATGAATCCATCAAGGGAATAATCCATCAGCTCGGTCAGAGTCCTCAGAATGCGATCACTTCCCCAAAGCCATCACCTGACAGCCAAGCATCCAACACATAAGCCTTCAGAGGACATCTCAGTTCAAACCACAGGCCTTGCCCACAACAGGCCTGGATGCCCTGGTCTGACACGCAAAGTCATTCCTGGCTGACTATAAACTGCCCCTGCCATAAACCCTGATTCTATTTTGTGTCATCCTCTTGAAATGTCAAGGGGTTGGGCTTCAATCAAAGCATAAGTTCTGAAAAGATTATCTGTCTATTCGAAGTATCCCCTATATAAGAGGGAGCTGTGGAATCCAGGACAATGCCCTGTAACAGTGGGTGCCCACTACAAACATGTGGAATGAATAAAAACTACAGGAAAAGTGAGACTAAATCCACGAGCACTTTCAAATGCACTCAAGCATACCTAATCCAATCAGTCTAGAGTCAGGTGAGATCCCATTAACAAATGGGCTCAGGGATATTGAGGGATTCTGGTGGTATCCTGGTTGGGCTGGTACTGTCTTGGAAAAGATATATATTCCAGAGCAGAGAGACTACCATCTTCTCCTACCGCCATTTCCTCATCACACTGTCTTAGCCAGGATTTAGGATGAAATGTAGAACCAGAAGCGTAGGCATATCAACATTAACTGGTTTTCCTAAAGTCTAACATTTCCAACCCTGGACTTAGCCTTAAGGAAACACAATAGTCAGAGCTATCTCAGTGAGTTTAGTATAGATGAGGTGGCACATCAGACTCTAAGCTCTCGCTGAGCCAGTGAGGCTCATATTTGACAGTTATGGGAGGTGTGCAAGCTGGGCATAGCAGTACATACCTGTAATTCTAGCATTCAAAAAGCAGGAACAGGAAAAAAAAATCAAGAGAACAAGGGTATCTTTGCCTATATAATAAGTTCAAGGCTAGTTTGAGCTCAATAGATGGTCTCATACATAACCCCTCCGAAAAAAAATCTTACAGCTAAAAAAGCCTAGAAATTACTTCCTTGGGGCAATGTTTGGTGGGTCACACCCTAGTCACTACTCACTGACACCTGTGAGGACTCAAAGTTGTCAATAAGGTTCAGGGTGTGTTACTGGGATAATGCTTGCTTAGTGTATGTGAGGTCCACGGTTCAATCCCCAATACCAGAAAAACCAAATAAAATAAACATAGCAATGGATATCTACAGACCCAGTTCTTGGAACCCAGATGAAAGGTGGGGCCTGCCACAGCACAAGGCCTTTCCTGCCAGGAGGCCCCATTACTTAAGCTGCTATTGATAACCACATTTAAAGTCAGAAAGGCCAAGTGAGTCCTTATTTCCACGCCATGTCCACATTGAGCAGTCCTGATCAGGCTATTGGAATGCAGAGGCTTTGAGGAAGAGCTCCATTTTAACGATGGAACCAGAAAAGAAAAACACAGGAGATGCAACTTGGTCAGATGATCCCAGTGGGACCAGGAGTGGTTAGAGATGGCCTTCTGCCAATTTCAGATGTATCTCTTTAACCCCGCAAAGGCATGCCAGAAACAAAAATAGACCTACACCTCAAGGAACCTCAGTGTTGCTCACAATAAATTCTTGTTGTACAGAAAGACTCTCTGGTAATATTAATGGGCAGAGAGGTCCAAGGGGGGGGCTTTTACTGCTGGATATCACAGTACCAGTTCTGGCCACCAACTTAGGATCATCCTCTCTAGGTGTACACCAGCCTGAGACTGCAGGCACTACAGGCACTCTCCATAATGAGCAGTTGAAAGCTAAGAATCACATTCTAACTGTTCCCCGGGGTCTCACCAAAACCTTAACACCCCTACTCTTCTGTGCCATAAGGAAGATATGGACCTCTGTCCTGAAAAACCCAGTCTGTCCTACCACACAATCTGTCCACCCAGATAGCAATTCAGAACATTAGGGACTAGTCAGTTTATTCTTGGATTGGCATGGATGGGAGGTGGAGGGGTTCCTTAGATCCTTCCCACCACCCCTGTCCCAGTACCCAAAGATTTATGAAGAACTTTGGACTCTCAAGCTTGAATATTATCTGTCTGGAGAGAAACAAGAAAAGTCTATCCATGCCTTTGCAGGACTTAGAACACTTTATGTAAAGTAATTCAACAGCTCCCCATGAGGCTACACATGGAAGGAAGGGAAACCATCCCAGAATACTCTATCAAGGGCTGCGGATACCAGCAAAGGCAACTGATGGAGTCCAGTTCGCTGGCCCCACACGAGCCCCTCCAACCTGGTTCCTCCCTGCAATGGGCCAACCTGTGTTTCTAAGACATTCATATGTTGAAGTCTTAACCCTAATACTTTAAAGTGTAACTGTCTTTGGAGATGGGTCATAGAGGGGTAACTAAGTTAAAATGAGGTCATGAGGGTGGCCCTGGTCCAATATGACTCATGTCACGCCCTTAGAAGAGGAGGTTAAAACATAGACATACACAGAGGAACAAGTGTGTGAAGACAGAGAGAAGACTACGCAGACAAGCCAAGAGGAGAGAGAAGCCTTAGGAGACACCAACTCACCAACTCACTCATAATTGACTTCCAGCCTCCAGTACTGTGACACAAGACAAAAATCTGCAGTTGGATCTTCCCATCTGTGGTCAATTTCAGCAGCTGGAGTGAACAATATGACAGCCATCTTCCCCCAAAATAGAGCCTCCTATATGCCTTTTCTTAGGAAGGCTACTTCTGCCTTAGTTGTCTTCTACCTGCACTGCTTCCATCTCCTGCTTATACCTAAGACTGGCCAAAAGTCTTGCAAGAATCCATTCCAAGGGTCAATCAGCATCAAAGAGAGGTCCATTCACAAAATAAATTGCTTCAGGATGGCATATTAATTAACAGACGGGGTGCAATACCTACCTGAGACCCCACATCATCACTACTTACACGAATCCCAATTCTTGGTGGTTATCATCAGGATGAGCATATACATTATGATGGAAATAAACCAGAGGTCAAGAATTCTCTCATCTTGTTCTAGCCTTACTCTACAAACAACCAAGTAAAATGGCTTCAGTTTATGATGCAAACATACCCAGATAACTGAAACAGTAGGATGTGATCCCCACCTTACAGACAGACAGACATGGATGAGCTGTGATGCTGAAAGGCCAGCTGGTAAAGAATGTGGCCCACAGAGCATCTCTAGTCCCTGCTGCCCACTGCCTACAACAAAGCCAAACGGAGTGAGAGAAAGAACAGAAGCAATCAAGTGACACCTTTGGGAACCTTGAAATAAAGGACCAAGTGTGAGTCTCCACTGGTAATGATACACACCTATGCGTCTTGCCTTCATCATTCAACAGCAGATTCTTCTGCAAAGAAAGGATCCATCTACATACAGGCTAGTATACACAGGACTTTCCTGGCTCTGACTGCCAAGGTGGCCACCCAGACTTCACTGATTACTGGCCCTCTGTTCCCCCGAAACATCTCCATCCACTCAGCATCAAAGTCAGCTCCAAAATCAGAAAATCCAAGCAGTCATTATCAAACATGCTATGAACACGTATAGATTAGAATGTTCAATCTGAACACACTCAGGACTAAAAACTGCTAAAGATATAAAAGAATATTTTTTCTCCCAAGAAGATTGTTTGACTTTCCAAGAACAAAACGTGAAAGTAAATCCAGACAAGAAGTAGGTCTCCACTGTCATGTCTACTAATTTTAGGGACGAGTACCTAAATATACCAGTGGCTTCCAGTTCACTGCCTGGGTGTCTCCCTCATTCAAAAAGCAAGTGACCTTCAAGGATATAGAGCACAAAACTCTGCCCTCCTAAGAGGCAAAAGTTTACCCAAAATTTAAGTTTTGAGCCTGGTTCAAATTTCATAGAGTCTCCCTAGGCTACATTCATACCCTTGACCTACTCCAAAGATATGCCTGTTTCTCAGATCAGGTACCAGTTCATGGCGACTCTTGGCTCAAAGAACATTGAGTGGTCCATGAGCTTTCTTACAGGAGGGATAAAGAACACGAAGGCCTGTAGTCTGAAGTCTAGCCCCCATGATTTGCTCAGATTTACATATTAAAGTCTTGTGTGCCAAATAGCCTAAGGTCTTATTCTGAGCATGGGAAAGTAGTGACAAACCCTTGCCCTGCAGTAGATGGACAATTCATCCTTCTCCTAAACCACGAGTCCTTTGCAGGGCACTGGGCTGATAAAAGCCCATCTCGCTGTATATCTTAATCAACTGTACTAATATGCCACTGTATTTCAGTATTTCTACGTAATGCAAACAGTAACTAACTTGGTAGAGTGTAGAGTGGTTGTTAGCATGGAGCAAGGGTGTAAACAGAGACTCACTCAAGGCTGCTGCATTTCCACTGGTCTATTTATGATGTGGGTGGGTGCTTTGAACAGGTAAACTCAACGAAGGACAAATCAACAAACTTTTCCTAATTGCTAAGGGTGAAAATAAGACCCTTGCTACCTCTTACCTGTCAGTCAGTTCTCTCGGCATGTTGTTAGAAATCCAGGCATGGGACTCATAGAGCCCTAGTTTGTCTCCTGACATTACCCTGACTCAGCAGGCTACATCCGGGCAAATTATTTGCCTCACTGAGCTTCAGTGTCCCTAGTTACAAAACAAATATAAAGTAGAATCTCCCTTATAGGGTTTTTGTGAGGATTAATGCACATAAAGACTGAGGACAAGCTCTAATCATAAGTAAACATTAAATAAATACCTGCTGTTACCATCTGTGACATAGAAAATGGTCCCCCATTATCAGGTAAAAAGTCATTAGCTTTGAAATGGCCCTGAAAAACAGATTTAAAGCCGCCAGAAGGACAGCTCATGGATCACATCTAATTCTCATACTTGGAGATTTCCACCCCCATTGGATCTAACCTTTTCCTGGATTCTGGTAGAATGCCCCAGAGTTGCTTCCCAATGCCCGTGCCACAATGCGCCTTTAGATTTAGAGACTTGCTGTGGGGGCACAACAAGTTAATCTTGAAGGTAAAATAAAAAAATTTAGAGAAGCTCACCACATCAATTATTTCTGTCTAGTTTCAAGAAAATAGATGTTAAACTTTGTATTTGGAAAAACAAACAAAACACTTTTTAAGTCTTACAAAATGAACTGAGTAATATACAACCCACCACAATGACCTCAGGGTTGATCCATAGTCACAGAGCCTATACAAACACATCTCCTAAGCACTGCTTACCATGACCCCAGACAGCACCTACCACAGGCTCTGGTAATGTTCCAGAGCAGACCAGGATGTCATTGTCATGGGCTGACCTTGACCATCCTGTGGGAGACAGGAAGCTACTGAGTTCAGATGAAATTCCTTTATCTGTCTTCCTTTTGGTCAAGAAAACATGTTCTCATGCAGCTATATAGTTAGACAGCGCAAAAAATTTAAGATCTTACTAAGGGAGATACTATCCTGTACAAAACAGATGTCTTAGCTTACTCCAAGATTTTCCAGAAACAAGGTACTTCTTGATTCTTGTTTGGCATCTTTGGTATCTTCCAAAAATTCCTGAGCTAACATAAAGTGTTCCCCTGTCTAGCTTTCACACACTAAATATTTAGAGTAATAACAGTGACTATTTAGACACGCAACAAATTCCAACTTTCACAACAAAGATATTCAACCTGTTGGCCACAGGGAAGCCTAGGCTTTTTGAAAGGGGACAGAATAAAATTTAAAAAGCAAATTCCAAATTGGAAAGATACCAGAGACTACTGTGTTTTCACAAAGTAAGGTACTTAATAGGACAGATTAAGAACTATATGAATAAATAGGAATGGGAGAAAAGGTAAATTTCTAAAAAGCAATCACAAAATGTCAGAATGCTATGAACAGAACATATGGGCAGTTTCAATGCGTATCAACAATTAAATACAGGAGATACAGTCTAGTTCAGTGGTGGCGCACAGTTACCCAGCCTGTGTAGGGCCCTGAATGAGAAGTGGTCTGGGCAGAAACTCTAGTGGTAAAATACCTGCTGTGCAAGGGTGAGGGTCTGGATTGGGGCCCCGGAACCCATGTAAAGCATCAAGAATGGGAACCAAAGATTCAGTGAGAGATCTTGTCTCAAAAAATAAAAGGTGAAGTACATGTATGTATGTGTGTGGTATATTTACAAGTATGTGTTCATGTGTGTATATACATATGTATATGTGGGAAACAGGTCAATGTAGAAGTCTTTATCAATTGCTATCTATTTTACTTTTGGAGGAAGGGCTTCTCACTGTTGTGGTATGAATGAAAACTGTCCCCCATAGGCTCATGTATTTGTACATTTGGTGCTCAACTGGTACCCCGTGTTGGAGGTTATGGATGTAGAGCTTTGATGGAGTAAGAAAGTCATGATGGTAGGGGTTTAAGAGTTCATAGCCTTGTTCCAGTTCATTCTCCTGGTTTCCTACCTGAGAAAGTGTGATCAGCTAACTTCCTACTTAGGCCATCTGCTTCAATGACTTCCTCACCACCATTATGGACTTTCCCTCTGGAACCATTGGCCAAAACAAACTCTTTTATAAAAGAACAGAAAAGTAACTAATAACACTCACTGAACCTGGAATTCACCAGTTCATCTAGATTGGCTGGCCAGCAAGAACCAGGGAGCCTCCTGCCTCCCTAACACTGGGATTACATGGGCATGGCCCTGACTTTTTTTTATGTAAGTGTTGAAGCTCCAACCTATTCTTGCAGAGCATGCATTTTACTGACTGAATCATGTCCCTAGCCTCATCATCATTATTTTAAAAGAAAAATATGGTTAAAAGAGAAAGTCGAAAATCCAAAGCACATTGACAAAAGGGAAAAAAGTATCCTCTGCTTGCTTGAAGATTTTGGTGCTAAAATATGAAACAATACACACCCTTAACATTATACATGGTATATGCTAGAAATTTCCAGCAGAAAAGTAACACACACACACACACACACACAGAGGAAAGGGGGAACAAAAGGAGCAAAACAAGGCCATTTCTATTATTCCAAAGGCAAAAAACCCATCCATCATGAAACCTAACTATCCCAGGGGCCAAAGATCACATGATGAAATCATAAACAGAAACACAAAGGGAATACTGAATAGGAAAAGAGATTTTGAAAAACAAATCATTGTTATTTACAGATGAAATGGACGATCAATTAGAACCAAGGTAAACATTCAATAAGATTGCAATCTGGCAGCAGGCTGCAACCACTCTCTTTCTATATCTCAATAGCAACAGGGTAATTAGAAAATCTGATGATAAAAATTGTTCCATTCACAAAAGCATTAAAATAACATACTCCAGAAAGAAATAGACATAAGATTCTTGGAGAAGAATGGAAGGCTTTCACGGAGGAACCTGAAAGAGCAGATGCAGAAACACACTCTCTTGGTTGGAGGAAACTACTTCTATTACCATTCCTATGGGACAGGGCAATGCAGCTCAATTCACACCCAGTCTTCAGAGTTAGTTCCCTTGCTGAAGAGACATTCATGTCCACAGAACACATAGAAGACTTTGAACAACCTAAACTGACCTGCTGAAATACTCACCTCTTCAATTCTGTTCACCTACTGGGCACCTACCAAAGTGCACCAAGAGCCCTCTCCTCCATCCTTACATGCCTTTCACCCAACCTACCAGCCTAACAAAGTTTGGCTATAAAAGCAACCGAGAGCCATCCACTTCTACCTCTACTGCTGCCAGCAGTGGCTGGCTTCTCTCAGACATAGAAACTTATTTCATCCCTCAGCATCCTCATAACCTGCCCATCCCCCAGCACTGCAGAGCCCACGAGTTAAGTACCAGCCAAATGCCATCCTTACCCATCTTCTGCTGAGATATCAAAATATCTGAGCCTAGATAATTTATAAATAGAAGTTTATTTGCTCATGGTTCTAGATGCTGCCAAGTCCAAGTGCGTGGCCCTGGCATCTGCTTGGCATCTGGCAAAGGCCTTCTTGGTTCATCAGAACATGGTGGAAGCAACACATGGTGAAACAAAACATACGCTAGCCTGCATCTAACCTCTTCTTTTCCTTCTAAATTCCCTAATACCATCATGGGAATCTTATAACTCACCTAACCCTTACTACCCATTCAAAGGACTCAGAGCTCTAGAGACTACTGACATATGAACTTGGAAATTTAGTTCAACAAGCATTCAAAGGGCAAATTCAAATCATAATCCTTACTGTACTCTGAATTCACCCAAACGTTCAATGGAAGTTGCTAGGCCCACTCCATGGTGTTCCTGCCTCTACTTTAGTCTGCCTAAAAATGGATAGCCCTCAATTGACTAGCCTTGCCTATCAGTCTCCAGGCATGCCTGTTCCTATAGCCTTGGCATATTCTGTCCTCCAGAACACTTCCAACAATCTACTTTTACTGCCTAAAACCCCTCAGTGCAGAAGCAAAGCTTCCATCTGCCTCAACCCGTTCCATTCCTCCATGTGATATGGACCCAGCCTACAAACTCCTAACCCATTCCACAGCAGGTCTGTTGCTTGGCCTTCTCACTTCCTCTTCCTTTATCCTCCAAAAGCAGGTTTATTGCTGCTGTTTTTCCCTTGTGAACTCATTTTGTAGTGATTTCTTCATTAAAAAGCCACTTCAAGACCAGGACTACTACTCTATGTCTTAGGACAGGACTAAAAAGTTTAAATTATGAATATACATAAAAAGGCCCCCAGAGGGGTCTAATCCAGTGTACTAGTCTAAGGCACTCTTAGAAGGTGGGTAGCCTTCTAAGTATGCCACAGAAGAGGCACAGTGCCAAGGAGTCTCTGGCCTTTGACAGGCAGCCATGAAAGTGGCTGGGAAGCCAACCTCTATAGGCAAAAGAGGTAACCTCTCTGTCTTGATTTCCTTCCCTCAACACTAAAATGAGAAGACAACAGTCTCAAAATGTGAACAGACACAGTAGCTGAAAGGTACCTCACATTGGTTGGCAGAAGGCAACCAAGTGGAAGGGGTGGGAAAGAGCTGAGAAGAAGAGGGCATCATGTTTATAAAAGAGCACAATGACAAACTGGTGTGTGTTCACATCTACAATTCAAAGACACTCCCCCAACACTGGCTACTACACAGAAGAGACAACAGGCAGAAATGGGAATCTTACTTTGCCAACCTGTAGGCTGCAAGTTTTAAAATACAGACCAGGAATGACTTATCTAAGACTTAAAATCCTGCGAAGGACGAGGGGTTTTAGTCAAGGTTCACACTGGTGGTCTTTACTCTTCTGTCTTGCCAGCCTTCTCTTGTGAAGGGCAGGAAGGGCCCCATCTACTTCTGCCCTTGAGTGGCTCTCCCTCCCTCCTCACACCACAACACAATGTGCCTATTAAGTGCTTCAGGCCAAGTCACATGAACACTGACTACACAGACCCTGCTCTGTGTGTTGCTTCCAGAAACCCGGAAGAACTTAGCCCTCTATTTTCTTGTCTTTTTTGTTCATCCTTTTCCTCCCTTTGTCTTTCTTCACTAAAGGAGATGTATTTTTAAAAGAAAAGCACAGAGAAAGTGATGAATGGTGGCACTGGAAGCAGCTACAGCTTGAGAGACAGCAGAGCGGGGTGGCGGGATAAGATGGTTCCTCCTTCCATCTGTCTGTCTCCTGTTCCTTTCTCCTCAGGGGGCATATCTCTGGAAAGATGGGAGTCAAAGCTCTCTGGGTACTTTATCAGCTTACTATCAACACTGGCCATATCACCCCACATTCCTCAAAGTCCAGCAACCTTTAGTAGCACTGCTATTTTAAACTTTATCACATCTTTCCATCCAGTATATTCCACAAGCAACTGGAATGGACAATAACAGGTTTTCAGAACCAAGTATATGCATGCAAGTGTGAGGAAATCTTGTCACTCAAGGGATCAAGATTTTAGCAAAGACAATGGGAAAAAAGAATAACAAGAAAACAATTATTAATGACTCTGAAATGCACTCTATTGGACTGATCAAGGTCTGGTAAATCGTAAGGAATAGACATAATAACTAAAGTTACTTCATTTAACAATGTAACCTATTTGTATTATGTTTCTAAAAATTGGCAGCTGTTTACAAAAAAACTACTAATAATCTTCCAGTTTGTCTTTGCTGCTAAGATGTTGCAGTAGCCTATGGAGTCATACTGCCTTGAAGACCAGCCATGTGAGGAAGAAAATCTAGAGACAAGAACGCTAAGCTGTGGGCCCTTCTACTCCTTGTCCTACACTTCCAAAGGTGACACCTAGTTCTTCAGGATCCAGGACAGGCAGTGGACAGTGTATGTCACTGACTGAAAGAGGAAACATTTACAATTTCTACCTCAAAATAGAGACCACTTACACTCTTGCTGTCTCCCCATGTGACATCCTTGGTGGTTTAGAACTCAACATGACAGCCTTCCTGAGATGCCTATGCTCTAACACGCCTCCTATCTCAGAAGTTGAGGGAGAGCTGTCCCAGCGTTACAGTTACACCCCACCACAGACTCCCAGGCCTGCAGTCTGCTCCCCACCCTAGTATCTAGTACCCCACCCTAACAGTCATGCAGATAGTATGTGGCAGACATGAAGTAGACCCTTGACTCTTTGCTTAAGACTAAATGAAGACACAAACTAAACTTGAAAAAACAACCATGGGAAGCTGAACACTGGACTCTAAGCTTTACTCTATACCTGACTGAGAAAATTTGGTTAAAAAAAGGACAAAAGGCCCACGTTTGTCTCCTTCAATTCCCAAGTGACTCTCAATTTTTGATTTAATTATCCTAAAAGAAAAGTCTTATCACATCTCCTTCCTTCTAGAGAGCCCTTGGGCTAATGGCCAGCAGCTGTGTGGGTTGCACAATCTTACATAATATTTTGTTATAGCAACAGTAATGGACTGAGATAGCCCATTTTCCTCTTCTGGACTGGATCTAGCAGGGAATGAATAAGCCTACTAGGATGATGGTTGTGATTATATTAGGCTTTGAAATTCACTATTCTCTCATTACTGAATTAATTAATCATTATTAATTACTGAATTAATAATTTCTGGGTGCTCATGATATTCTCAGGCTTAATAGCCTTGGTTCTGTCTCTAACATGGGTCCTAACTTTGCTTCCATAAGCCTAGGAACACAAGCCACAAGTAGTGTCACCAACTCTTATCATTGCTCAAGACCCAAGAATGAAGAGTTCGGAAAGACAAACAACTTGTGGTGTGCATGGTCAGCCATTACTTTTATCAGTTCTGCAAAAACTGCACGTAAGCTTACCCTCAGGGGTATGGAAGGGGACATTAAGCTGCTGACCTTTGCACTTCAGGCAACAAAGCCCTCTGATGGGATGGACCACAGCTATCTCTGTGGTCCTGAAAGACAGCAACAAACAAGAGTCATTAAGGAAAATCTGTTTTCTCGGGAACACCCTTCCTTCTAGACCCCTTACAATCTTGCACGTACCCCACTATCCCCTGGCCATCCCACCACTGGCAAGCAGCTCTACTTTGCTCTTAAGTACCTTTGGATGGCATGGGAATGATAATAGCAGGAGTGACTGAAGACGGCGCTTGTGTGTCAGTAGACCCCTTCAGATCCGAGTTCATGGCACAAGTTCAGCAAACACAGTACAAGGTAGAAACAGCTCCCCGAATTCACTGTGTNCCCACTTGAGTAAGGTAGAGCTTCTGCACTCCTCAGGTACAACCCTGTCTGGTCCCATTCACTTTTGTTACATGGTTGATGAAAACTGGTCCCTTCAACCAGTTTCTCTTGAGGTGGCAAATGGCTTGGGTCATCAACATTTCCAGGCTGCTCTTTTATCTTTACCCATGGACACAACAGAAACAGGGGAACCCTGAGAAACTCAGCGCTTCACACTTAGGGACCAGGCAGATATCGCTGAAGCTTCAGTCGACACCATAGACCTAGATGCCTCAATGAGCAGGCAGGTTCTGGTAAGGGTACTGTAGGGGCCAAGACCCCACTAGGTCTCCAGGTTCCTGCAGCGCCCCATACTCCTTAGAGCAAACGTGACAGGCCTCATACACTGCAGCAAGAACCCTCCAGGACTCAGGAGGCAGAATTACTTTTAAGAGACTACAAGGAAATCTTGCTTCTCTCTCAGTTTTGCCTATGTGGAGGTTGAATATTCTGGATTCACAGGGCATGTGATTGACAATCCAGCTTCTTTCTTCTACATTAGGCACTAAAAGGACTTGAAAAATGGCCAGCAGCGTCTCTCTTCAGATTAAAAGAAATAATAATCCATTTCCATAAGTGACATTATACTTATGTTGTTTTAAAAGGAGGGAAAGCACTAAAATATATTTGCTTTGATGTCTCAAATGTCAAGTACTGGCAGATATAGCTTATTTGGTAGTGTGTCTACCTACCATGGATAACCCTGAATTTATTACCCAGCACTGCTCATAAAATCTGGGTATGGTGTTGCATGTAATACTAGTACTCTGGAGACAGAGGCAGAAAGAACATGTTCGGGGCATTCTTAACTAAATAGCAAGATTTACCTGAAAACAAGGAGTGAGGGATGAATATCAACACATTTATCCACTTGCCCACAGTTCTTCAGGCTCCTTGGTGATTTTTAAGGACCAATGGGTCTAAAACGTCTAAAAAATTTTTCACAAACAATGTCCACTGTCTCCATAGCCCCCAAACCTGAAGTAGCTCCCCTGAAAACCAAGACCTCACCCATCACCCAGAATGTCAATGCATACCTAGGGAAGTCTAAAGGAAGTCAAGCCACCACC
This sequence comes from Bramus lutescens, assembly GCA_001685075.1. Lineage (NCBI taxonomy): Eukaryota > Metazoa > Chordata > Mammalia > Rodentia > Cricetidae > Bramus > Bramus lutescens. The sequence continues at coordinate 164,277 of LOEQ01003291.1, read as the reverse complement.
AAGAGTTTATCAAACAAGACCCCTTTCTAGGTAACTTCTTCAAGCACAGCAGGTTTCCTACATTTTCACTTGAGACACAGCCGTAAACATGAATGTCCCTGGCCAGACCACTGCAGCACAGCATGCACACGGCCTCGGACCCAGGTCAGGACAATTCCCTTTATTCTACTCTGTCAGGGGCCCCAGAGGTCAGCATCTTGAAAAGTGGCTCAGCTATGCTCCCTGAACCCCAGCCGGCATGTTGATTCTGGCAGGGTGTACAGCCCTATCATGGAGGACAGTATTTAACTGCCTTCAGGACAAGTCACACACATCGGGAGAAGCAGAAGGAAAATGTCATGCTTCCAGTATTTCCAGTTTCCAAGAAAATTCTAGCCCTGTCTCTAGGTGAAATGCAGCCCAGATAACTGACAGCCTCTTAGGGGTGGCCAACACCCCTAGGTAGCCAGAGTTCATTCATCTTCCCTTTGTCTATGTGAACTCAGAGGCTAAGCTCAAAAACATTCACTGGAATCCCAAATCAGATCTTCCTAAGCAGCACTGTTCAGCTTATACTGACACAAACTATCTGTGTCCATCTGTTCCAAATGTATGACGTTAAGAGGCCAGAATTTGCTGCCTGGGAGGAATGAACTGTGAGGCTCCAGTGAACTACTATGCATCCCAGGCCTCCCAATGGGTTGGAACATCCAACCACGTTCAGCCTGTGGTCAGGTCACCACATCCGGGACTGAGCATAGGTCTTCAAGGATCTATTTCTGACCTGGGAACATGAGGCACTTTCCAAATGGGGCAAGGGCCTCATCACACCTCTTACTTCTGAGGATTTGGTATAGTGCAGTATAGATCTAGTTCTCCCCTGAAAGGCCAGAGTTGGTCCTGAGAGAGGGTTACCAACTCAACCTAATTTTAACGTCGTATGGATATGATGGTAAATGAAGAGTGGTTAAGAGACTTGATGGCGGTGTGCATGTTCAGACACTCTTACTTGCCACCATCGTTATCTCTATGGCCTCAGAAATGGAAAAAAGATTAGAGTAAGGAATGTTGTGAATCATGGCACATGTGTTCCAAAGTGACAAACACCCAACAGGGACCCACGGGACTATCAACCCATATGGATTCTTCCTTGAAAACTATCGGGGTGGGGGGGGGTTGAAGAGCTTCTACCCAATATTGTACTAGTATTGTGAAAAGCCCACAAATGATGCCACACTTGACACTGGAAGAGTGAAAGCATGTCCTCTAAGACAGAGAACAAGACACGTCCTCCCCCTGGCTACTTTTATGTAGCACAGTTTAGTTCCGAAGTCCTAGTCAGGACAAGCAACAGAAAAAGTAGCGACAAAAACAACAAAGGCACCTAACTGTAAAGACAGAAGTGAAGTTATCTCAGTTCACCTCGGAGATAAAAGTACAGGGGAAAAAAAATCTTCGAGATGAGATTTGATAATGGTCCACTCAGATATGACACCAGAAGCAGAGCCAGTAAAAGATTGAAACAAATTTAACTTCATCATAAAAGACGGGCTTGGGAATATAGTTCAGTGGTAGAGTACCTGCTCGGTATGTGTGAGGCTCTAAGTTCACACCCTCCAAAAAAACAACAAATAAAGGAAAAACAATGTTCATTATAGGACATTTATCCGGATAAAACTCATAAGAAAGAAAAATACATCCACGGTGACTGATCTTCAGTATCTGTGAGAACCTGAAATTCAACAACAACTCTAAACATCAGTAAGACACCACTTCATATACTAAGATGAGCATAGTATCAGCATGGTGAAAGTGGAAAAGGGGGGGCTCTAATATATTGCTGGTAACAATGTAAAATGGCTTGGCCACTGAGGAAAGTCTGGCAATTCCTAAATGCTAATCACAAAACTATTAAGTGATCAAACACTTCCAAATCTGGATAGAAATGTCACAATCTAGTGGTTGGAAAAAAATAACAACAAGACACCAGTAATTCTGCTGTCTTCACTGCTCCTGGCTTCCAAGATGGCAGCTCACTGCTCTGCCATCCATAGGGACAAACATCTCTACATGCACTAAGAGCAGGAGAGCAGATCTTACTCACTCAATTCTTCTTATTGAAGTCCAAATCCCATTCAGAAGGTCTCTGACCTCATGATGTCCCTATCTCCTAAGAGCTGCGAGTTTTAGTGCTATTGCATTAGTAAGTTGCAACCCAAGAATTTTGAAGCATACATTTGGAACACAGTGGTGCACTTATCTACAAAAATACTAATTGAAATTAAGTTGAATACTTTGAATGGGTAAATTTCATGGTGTGTAAATTATACCTCAGTAAGTGTGACTGTGTAAAAATGAAGGGAAGAGAACACTACAAAAGGCTACTGTCGTGAAGTAATAGGCAAAACAGGGAGTTCTATGTCCCACAACTTTAAGCCAGTGTAATCGCTGCTCCCCTCAGAGTATCACAGTCCTTTGTAGCACTGAGTTTTCTGGAAAGCACAGCCACAAAGAACCTGTATTAGCCCACTGTTTCTAAGCTTCCTGGGCCATGAACCTTCAGGAAAGCACTACGTTGCCCAATATCTCAACATGACCAGGATGATTCTCGATAAAAAGGTGACAAGGAATGGGGCCCAAAGTCCAATGGGCTCTATTATTACATCCATTGAGCAACTTGAATAGGCATGAATACAAGAATTCAGTAGGACTTTTATTATTATCCAGGGAGGTATTTTGGTGTGAGAATTTTTTAAAGGTAGCATTAAAAAGGGGTGGAGTGGATCAATAAATACAGAATGTAGGGTCACATGCACAAGTAAGATGAAAGCTAATTTTATGTCATTTTCCCTAAGATGGTTAACTATGAGACAATTTAGACCTACCTACCTTTCAGGACACAGCAAACCTCATGCTGACAGAAGGCAGGGCAAGAGCACAGTCTGCAGCTTCTCTAGGTCATCTTTGTTGTCGTGGTTGACACTGTGAAAGGCCCTTTCTGGTCCTTACCTGGTTCTAAGAGGTGACGGCATGGGCCCCTGGAGAAGCAAGGTGTTAAGCATACAAATGTAAAGCGAGCTACTCAATGGCAGAGTGCTTGGGTAGCGCGCCCAAGACCTGTGTTCAATCCTCCCAGGCATGGCAAAGAAGACAGAGAAAGTATCGACTCAGAGAAAGGCAAGTAGTTTCCTAAGCCACTCAAGATTCAAAAGACTCCAAGACTTGCACTGTTCCAAATGAAGGAAGAGCTACTTCACAAAACTTACAGGAATGCAAATGTCCAGCAGGACAGTCCAAATATTTATAACTGAAAAACTGATTTATAATTGAGCACATGTAAGAGTGTTATTTATGACAATATTGGACTAGTCACATCAAAACTTTTGGCAAATATTCCCGGGTTAATAGCACTATTAATGATAGTTCTTAACGACTGAAGTACCCTTAACAGAAAATTTCTAGAGAAAAAAGAGCATGGGAGGGAACCACACTAAGGCCTTACTGCACAAAGCCTGGCTGGTCACTTTGCAAGTGCATGGATGACAAGCAACGCGGGTCAGAAAATCAGACCTGGGCCCCATACCACACCTACTGCAGATTTAAGCAGGGCTCCGAGAGACGTATGCATGCCAACCTTAAGGAGTACTACTTTCAAACAGCAAAACAGTGTTAAATATTAACAGTTAACAGTATTAACATTTAACTCGTCAGAACTGAAACCTGCTAGCTCCCTTCAAGACAATAAATAAATATTAATAGCGAGTCTCCGTCCTTTCTCATAGCTTTAAATTCTGTGATTTCAGTTACCTGTGGTCAACCAACATCTGACATTAAATGTAAAATTCCAGAAATAAGTAAACTGTGCCTAATTTATAAATAAAATTCGACCATAGATATGAATAGTACTGCCATAGTTTAGTTCTAAATGTCTTTAAAAGAGTTGATCTTTACCTTGGAGCTATAGAAGATGGCTGCATCCTTTAAAACAGGGGGGGCCTATGGGGAGATTTTAGCCTTTGAAGGGACTCTGAAATGTTCACAAGGTGAACACTTTGCTCTGGGACACATTCCCCTCACCATGGTGTACTATGTTGGCACAGGCCCAAAAGACTGAAGCCAAGCAACTATGGAAGGAAACCTCTGAATCCATGAGTTAAAATGAGGCTTTGCTTTTTTTTTTAAAACTGATTCTCTCAAGTATTTGCAAAGTGTGATAGAAAGTGATTAACTCAGCTTCCTCTGGGGAACCTGGGGTGCACTCCTATGGATGAGAGGGACTCCTGGGCTGCTCTGCTTTCCTAGTGAGTCACGCTGAGTGTCCCTGGACTCTTTTCTTACCACTCACTTACACGTCATGATCCCATCACTTTCTTTTCTCTTACATTTGGGATAGCTGCTGTGACAAAATGTCTGCCACAGCAACTCCTGAGAGGAAGGGTTTATTCTTGGCTTATGGCTTGAGAGGTTACCATCCATCACGGCAGGGAAGGCACAGTGGAGAACAGCACTGTGCTGCAACAGCGTGAGACAGCTAGCTACATTATAGCAAGAAGTAGAGAAAACTGCAGTGGGAACCAGGTCTACACACTAAGCCATAAGGCCTGCCTGCTGCCAGTAACCTACTTCCTCTGTTTCCTGAAGGCTCCACAATCTCCCAGTGCAATGGCATTAGTGAGGGACCATGTGCTCAAACACAGGAGCCAAATTGTAGCCATTAGTTTCAACCTAGATTGGGGAAAACAGACTGATTCCTCAAACATCTGTTGAATGTGCAGGAGAGGGTCCTGTCAAAAGCCATCAAGGCACTCCTTGCAATTCTCACCCCACTTAAGTGCTAATCCACTGCTTGAGCTTCTATTAGCCATCACGGGCATGGCTAGCAAACACAAACAGCTCCTGGACTAGCACCAAAATGGAGAGAAATCATGTGTAGGTGACTTAAAGTCCCATTTATACCATCAGGATTTTCTTTCCTCTGTGATATCAGGTTTTGGCCTGAAGCATCCTGACTTCACCCCTGGTACTTCCTGATGCCTGCAGGCAGCTTTTCACAGACTAGGAATATTCCTAAATAAGTCCCAGCTCAAAGAAGCAGGAAGGCAGACCCCAAAAAATGTCAATTAGTCACTTCCCTACGCAAACTCCTCCTTTTCTTACTATTTAACTCCCACCTGCCTCAAGGGGAACAAAGCCTATTTAATTGGAAACAAGGAAGGAGAATATGCTATTGAAAAAAATTCAAACCTCCATATGAAGGGTTCAGGAACTGATGGCTTCAGGAATAAGGCAAAACATTGGGTCAATGGGTCGATGCCACCTGCATACACAATTCTTAACATATAGCAGCTTGAAAGCTTAAAAATACTGTACTTGAACAGCATTTAACACACCCACCTACAGAGCATCACTGCAATTCAGTACACTACGGAATATTAGCTTTATTTTCTCGCGGCTGACTAGGAGCCGTGCTTGCTCCCTCAATCCAGAAGCATGAGAGAATATTACATACAGCACATCACTAACCCAGGAAACAATCAAAATTCAAGGCAGGCTTTCTACTGAATGCATAGATTACACCATAAAGTTGAAAACTTTTTAAGTTTGGGTTAGGAATGATAAACACAATACTCAAAAAAACTGAGCCCAACTCTCATGTCCTGGACCCTCTGTAGTACATTCTATGGATTACAAACAAATGCAGACTATCAAAACAAATTTGGACGTGATGAGTGACCACACCAACTGTCAGATTTGCCTTTCAGTGCCCTGCACTGGTTGAAGCTGGAATCCTGGGGCCTAGGCCAACTCCCTTTTTTAAATATGATGAAATAGAGAACAAGATGGCTCATACAAAGGCCTCTTATGACACACTCTCCCAGACCTCCCAGAGTCCAAAGGGCTCCGACTGCTTCCACACCACCCCTCATTTTGCTGTTGTCCCTCTAGTTAGGCAGTAACTCCACCAGATGAAGGTTGCCAACCTTTTGCCCTAGTACCCCAAACCCCACGTGGTTACAAGGCTCAGACACAGCATCTCTTCTCCAGCTTCACGTTAATTAAGAACCAATCATGGGGGCTGGTGAGGTGATTCATCAAATAAAGGCACTTGCCATCAAAGCACAGTAACCCGAGTTCAATCCCCAGGTCCCACACAGCAAAAGAAGAGGACTTACATTGTCCTGTGACCACCACACATGGTCTGTGCACGAGTGCCCCACCCCCATAAATAAAATGCATAAATTTAAAAACAGTTTTGAAAATTTTCCAATGGGTCTTACAGTGATGGTGGGTTCCATTTCTCAGATCCAGCAAGAACCAAGTTGTGTCTGAAGATATGCGCTCCAATGCCATACCCTGGGCCTCCCCCTACCTATCCTGTCACCTTGAGCATCATTAGACCTCAGTCTCTCAAGTCTAAGACGGAGTGTGTAACTGTGCTAGTCCAAGAAAGCTTCCTAAGACATTCTTTCTAAGTCACAAGTATGAAACTGTCTGGTTTTTGTGGGACCACAAGGGTTGAAAGTCAGTGAATTCAGACTGTCGCCTAAATGTCACCTAATTCTAAAATTCAAAAGATGCACTGTTCTCTGAAATTTTAGAAGCCCAGTTCTGGGTGGTAATTACATGATGCAAGAAGAGTGGCTGGGGATGGAAATCCTTAAGAGAGGGTTTAGAAACAAAAATAACTCACATTTTAACTCTACCAATCTGGCACTTCTCCCACCCCTTCAAACTGGTAGTGAAATTGCCATTAACTCCATCTGCTGCCTTCTTCTAACCATTAGTCCACAATTCTCAATACTCCCAGGCAGGATCTATAATTCTGTTTTCTAGTCCAGATAAAGGGAGGGACGAGAAGCGCAACAGGAATTCAGCCCTAAGTCCACACGGGGATCCCACACCTACCCCACAATTAAGCGCATAGTTGTGTGGAACCTGAAACGGGAAGTGTCACTTACCACCTTTCTTCTCAGAGCTGATGGAAAGGAAAAATCCCAATAATCCCATCCCCCCAGCCTACCATCACCCCCATCCTCACCCCATTTGCTAAATACAGAGGGTCTGGGATACAAGGGAATGGCATAGGGCCATTACCAAAATTAACCAAACAAACAAAACCCAGCCCAGCCAACTGCTGAAAGAAAGAAAGAAAGAAAGAAAGAAAGAAAGAAAGAAAGAAAGAAAGAAA
>LOEQ01003291.1:134754-144825 GCA_001685075.1 Bramus lutescens | reverse complement strand
GGGTCGGGTCCGAGCCTCACCTTTCTCAGCCTCAGTTTCGCCAGCTGCCTGTGAGTAGCCGAAGGAGGGAAGCCTGAGAGGCCCTTCATTGTTTTCTTGAGGCAGCCGAGCGAGCCTCGTGTCCTTTACCTCTGAAGTGGGGGCCTTCGTGAAAGTAATGGCCAGAAGGGCCATACCCGGTTTCTAAAGTGACCGCTGAAAAGGCAACGGGGTTAATGGGAATCAGCCCCGTCGAAACAACTATTATCTGGGTTATGTCGGTTTCTTAGTACAGATAGGGTACCAATAATTACACCTTTTTCTTGGGTCTTGGCGTTGTAAAAGCAGCTCCAACCGTAAATCACCGTCGTTGAGAAGACACGTGGTGTGAAACATTCATGAGTCCTACTTCTCCCTCACCCTGGCCTCTGAGGTTGTTGCTGGAACAACTGTAGAGAATAAAGAGACTGAATCTCTAAGAAGTGACTTCCAGAAGGTCGAGGCGCTGGGAGTGAGCACAGGGCAAGGATTTGAAAGTTGTGTGTATTGTCCCAACGCTCCTTTGAGCACCGTTTTGTACCTCTTGCTTCTAACAGTGGTTTTTCCGACCTTAGACTGATGTAATCAATGAAAAGTTTCCCCTTTCCTATAACTGAACACTCAGTCTTGTTTCTGGCCATTGGTCCAAACTCAGAAACCCACAACATCCAGAGAAAATGATGTGAATAAATCTTAGATTTCTGGGGAAAGGAACACAAGAACTCTTTTGTAGACAAAGGATTCAAAAGCAAACCGAAGCAGAGGAAACTGGGCTAACTTCTCCCGAGTTGGTTTGCTTCAAACTGCAGTTTTCCTGCAGGCTCTTGTACGTGATCCATACTGCCCCAGACACAAAGCCTGGCAGGTCATAGAACTTTTACAGATGTTTGAAAGGTTTTTTTTTTTNATGCTTTCGCAATCCTTTTTTTTTTTTTTCCTGAATCGATTTGTTGGTAAGTTCCAAACACCATGGACCCTTTAGCCCTCTGTACGTTGATGTAGCCTTCCCAAGAATAGAGATATTGCCGTATGTAACCACTATACTTTTCTGATATTCACAGATTTATAAGAAACATCTAGCTAATTTAGGCACACATTCTAATTTTGTCAGTTTATCTGATAAGTTAGAGCATTCATTTTCCTTACAAGAGCAGTGCAGTGATCTAGGCAAAAAGTTCAATTTCGTTGTCCCTAAACATCTGTGTTTTCAGGCATTACTACTCACTCGAATGGTATGTCAATAAATATCAAGCATTTTCTTGTCCGTGTCAAAGCCTGGACAGGCCCTCATTCCCACATTTCCTGGTTCCCTGTAGACTTCAGCAGGCAGGATGCACACAGCACCTTTCTGAACCAAGGTTAAGGTCTTAATCATTCTTGCTGTGGCACTGGGGCTAGAGTTAGCCCCAGAAGGGACGTCCTGGCCAAATCTGTGGGCAGACTACATTAGTACCTTTCTCATCTCCAGACTCCCAATGTCCCCTGCCCACATTTTCCCTCACAGAACCGTGGCAGACACACGTTATAAGGCTTTGCCGTCTACAAATGAGCCTGGAGAACCCAGCCTCCTGGGGCAAGACAGGCTGACTTTGTGGCTCACAAACTTTCCAGAGGGGTGCTATATAAAGCAGACTCGGGTGTCGAGACAAGAAACAGGATTCTCTAGTAGTGAGGAATTCCATTATCCAAGCATGAGCTTCAGGAGGCTCGTTCAGCTGAAAGTAGAAAATCTGATAGACTCTAAATTAGTAATGAATTGATTAACATCTGTCTCCCTTGATGATTGTAGGAATAGTGTCAGAGGTAACTATGCACCTTTTTGCTAGTGTTCTGCCAGCAAGGGGTGAGAGGTATCCTGGCCCAAAGAGGGAACTAAGTGGAAGAAATCATTGGAAAAATAATAGAGAAATTAATGTCTCTGCAGTGTAAATGAATGGAGTAATGGAGTAATCTCTCAGCCCCAGGCATCATCTCAAATGTTGCCAGTAGCTTTGGCAGAGGGAAAGCGTGGAGGGCAAATGGCATCCCGACAGATGCTAGTCATGCCACTCCGTCCCTACTGCACATGGTGCATTCTGGCATAGCTTAGAAGGCAGAGCTGGAAACCAGAGATCAGCCAGTCTGAGGACAGTCCAACAGAACACCCTGGTGGGTCAGCGAGTGATCTGCAGTCAGAATGAAATCACAGTGTCTTATGATTTGTATATGAAATGCCATTTACAGACTTCTCTTTCTTGTAGGCTCCTGTACTGAGCACTGATCTTCTGCAGTGGAGTCCTATTCAGGAGGTGGTGGACACTCAGGAAGTAGAACCCGGAAGGATTCAGAAGTAGGTTTCTTGAAACAAAACTTTAAAGGTAGTACCTAGTTCTCACTTCATCTGCTTTTTTTTGTTTCTGATCTCCATAAGAGGAGCTTGCATGCCTTCCCTGCTATAATGGATAGAATTCTTTGAAGCGATGAACCCAAAACCAAAAAACCCAAACTAAATAATAATAAAAAAATAAAAAATAATAATAAAAAACAAACTTGTTTCTCTGAAGTGTTTGAAAACACAGGAACCCAAATTCTGACATAGTGGCTGCCCCAGGACCCCAGGAGAATATTTGCACTACTGGTTCCTACGTCCATCTAGGTGGCACAGCAATCACCTCCATAGGTTTTTCTTGCTTCAGGATCCTCCTGCCTCAGTGTCTGTGGCGCTGATGTTACAGACATGAGTCTCAAGGCCCATCTTGATCTGCATTTTCAACCTACATGAGTAGTCCAAATGTGTCAACTCTCTGAACCATTTAAGCCAGAGAGTTAAAGCTTCCCCCAGACTCTACAGAAGAATGATCTGGTGGCATTCAGAGTTTTTCTGGCTGTGGCTGTGGCAGTGACCCCATAGAGTCCTAGAATCTCAAACTCGGAAGGTGAGGCAAAGAGGAAACTAAAATGGTCTTTAGGACCAGGGAGAAGCATGTATCTCAGAACTGTGTCAGGAGAAATGGCTCCTTTAGGGAGAAGTACCCAGTAGTTACCTTTGGCCATAGAATACAGGAGCTGCTGCTGGAGGATGGGAGGGTGAGGTTGAGCCAGGAGAGTCAAGGCAGGAGGGGTAAGGAGTACCTTATTTATCAGGTTTAGGCGTTTGCATATAACCTAAGGACACTAGAAGATCATGACTTCCCCAGCAAACCTGACTTTTTTTGATCTCCAACAGATTAGGACCAAGAAGTCCATTTCCTAGGTAGGTTAACCAGTGGGCAAAGTGGTGAGCTGAGCAATCATATGCTACACCTGGTATTATGAACTTAGAGTATTGGTAGAAGTCAGGACAAAGGACACCAGGTGAGGACCATGGAGTGGGGCTTGGTAGACCCAAACAGAGCCTCCAATTCCTGTGTTCTCGGCTTGGGATAGTATGACATTCTTTGGGCTACCTATTTAATTCTGTTTTCTGACATCTTAATAGAAACTCTCCCTAAAAATAGCTGGAATCAGAAGAACTTTTCAAAGCAAAACAAGGGCTCACTGGAAAATATTCCTTGAATTTCACCTATTGAAATAATTTGCTGACTTTTTTTTTAAAGTACGTGTTGTTGAGTTTAGAATGGTACACAGTTGTGTAACCAGTAAAGATACTGGACAGTATTGACCCCGATAGGTTGCTTCATACCCCACCTTTGCAGTCAACACCCACCCTACCCCACCCCCTGGGCCCCACATCAGGCAACCACCCACCTGCTGTCTGACTTTGTGGTTTTACTGGGGGAGATGCACCGATAGTGTAGAAAGTAACTCAGTACAATATACTTGATGTTCACCTGTGTTGTTTCCCAAATTTGTACCATGCACCTTTTAAATGTAGAGTAGGATCCCACCATATGGGTATGTGCCAATTTGTTCACCCCTTCACTGGTGAGGAGAAATGTGGGTCAGTCTCAGTTTTAGGCAATTATGAATAAAATTACTAGAATTCTTCATGAGAAGCTTTTTGTGGAAACACAAGTTTTCATTTCCCTTGGGTAAACAGCTAAGCAAAGCAGAGAAGTCCTGCAGTATGCTTTATCAGAAGTTGCCAAATTATGTTCAAAGTAATTATACCATTTGCGTTTGCACCAAAAATCATGACTGTCCCAGTTACTCCACCTCCTCCAGACATGTTCATCAGTCATCTCAGTTGTAGCCATCCATATTAGCGTGTAGTGGTATGTCTTTCCTGATTTTAATTTGCATTTTCATCATGGTTTGTTAAGCACTTTCTCATGTGCTTACTTGCTGTGTCTGTCCATTATTTTGTGAGGCGTCTGCTCAAATCATGTTTCTTTTGGGTTGTTTTCATATTATTAAGTTTTAGAGTTTCTTTAATATGGATGCATGCTTTACTTATTCTCTCTCTCTCTCTCTCTCTCTCTCTCTCTCTCTTCTTTCTCTCTCTCTTTCTTTCTCCCCTCCCACTGTTTCAAGCATCAAAAAGAAGATTTGTATCTTGGAGGATAAGCCATCAGTTTATTATTCATGGCTTGTTTTTTGAGTCCTGTTTAAGAAACTCTTGCCTCACTCAATAAAGAAGCAGTGTTCTTCTATGTTTCTTTTTAGAAGTTCTTTAGTTCTAGCTCTTACATTTACATTATAAGCTAATTTAACTTGTTTTTTTGATGTGTGGTTGGAAGGAATTAGATGTCGCCAGGTGCTTTTAGAAAACCCCATCTGACTTCTCTACAGATTGGGAAGAATAGCTGAGACGGGTAAGGTCAGCAGTATGCTACAAAAGGGATGGATAACATTCTCATATGGCAACCGTGGTCTGAAGCTTGGTGGCTGAGGTAACTTCACCCACACATCAATCCACAGAGGAGCATACATGTAAACACCAATGTGCTTTAAGGAAGAACTGTAACCTTTCAGCTGGAGGCAAGTGCTTATGCCACAGAGGCCAGGTAACAGGACCAAGGTTCAGTCAGCTGAGACCCAGGCTCTATGTCTTCTGGGCAAGGCTCTGAGGATGCAGCTGAAGGATCCCATCGAACTCTTTGTTTTTGGAGGTTGAGTTTTCCATATAAAAATGGAGATCACAGATATTTGCCCTTTAATTCTTCAGGGCATGGAAGACATCATAGACACCACAGGGCAGCCCGCATAAGACCTGATGCAGACAGGCGAAGGATGCAAGGAGAGCTCATAGTCCAGGTCACTTAGGAAGATTTCACCATGATAGAGTCTGGAGCAGAGCTGGTGCTCCACAAGACATCTTGATCCAAGTTGGAAAACCGAGCATCCATTTACATGATTTGGACCACAAGGCTCCCCAGTCCAAATCCTAGGCACTTCCAGTTTTGCCTGAACAACTTCAGGGTGCTGGCTTCATCTTAATGCTTGTCCGCAGTAATACAGACATGGCTCCAAAACAGTTACACTAGTGACCGTGTGCAAGGGACCAAGGGGTCATTTCTCCTGTGCGCATGCTGGAAGCCTCTAGGAAATTTCATCTTACACCTTGTCTGGAACAAGGTCCCAGCCTTGTAGAAAGGTATGAGAGCATATAGCATTTTAAACTTTGACACAGCAGGAAATAATGTTCAGAGAGTACATTGTTGGTAACTAGACAATCAGAAGGACCTAAACAAACATGTTTGGCCCTTACAGACATTAAAATCCAGGGCCCCATTATAGTTAAAGGTAATAGTCTAATGAAATTATACACGGCGTTAGAATGTGAGGACTAACATGCAATTATAAAATCTGGGGTCTGCTTAGTTGTGTCTCTAAAATGTGAGGTCCTTTTTAGCCTCAAAAAAACTTAGCCCCTTATTTCAATTATGAGTTAATTAACCACTGATGTCATACAAACTTTGCTTAATGAAATATATTTTCATCCAATGCATTTCATGGTTTTAATAACGTAAGTTTCAGGGCTAATAGAAGGACCCCCATATAAGGGTAAAATTACTTAAGTAGTAAAAATTATGCAGAGCTAAAAGGAATTTAATATAAGCATACCTTCCACAGTGTGCCAGGCAGTGAGGAAGAGTGTGTTTGTAAAGTGAGAACTTAAAATCAGTGTCAAAATTCTTAATACCAGAAATGCCCGTTAGACAGTATAGACTCAGTGAGAGGATTCATCTCTCTGCACAACAGAGAGGATAGCCCTGGAAACATACTTGATAAAAGGCAGCTTAGTTGGACTTAGACCCATGAGCTGTCCTCTCAGGTGGAGAGCAGTACTCTGAGGGTCTATGTCCTTTGGGGACCTTGTGCTCTCTATTGGTCAGGGATCATGTCGGTTGCACAGCAAATTATGCTTTACAGTCATGGGTATGTTCTTGCTCCTTCATTCGTGTGTAGGTATAACCCAGCGTCCTTATGACTGACAGTCTATCTGAATCAAAGATCCATGGACTGTATATGGAAGATTCTTTTCTAGGAAAAGTTGTGTTTTCTCGTTTTCTATGTACTTTTTGTTCCATCTTCTCCTTTCCCTTCTTTATTCCCCAAACAAGCATCTTTAAAGCATCTGCCTCATCGTACACTTGGACATATGTTTCTTGCATGTACACACTGATTCTGTGTGCATGTCTCAGTTAATGCTTACTATGCACTACAGTCTTAGTTTCCAGAACAGAAAGGGTCTGAATCCCCATATCACAGGGGTTGTTGATGGAGGTGAGAGATGGCCAAGTGGGAAGAAAGTGAACCAATAGGAAAGCCTTCACTACATAGCATCATCGGCCTTGGAACTGACAACTTCTTTTGCCAAGCATGGATGAAATGCTGACATTGGGCAAGCTTATTGGGTAGGCAAGTAGGATGCAGGTATTTACATTCTTCTCAAGTCCTCAGGAATGTTGCAGCAAGATTCTGGGTAGGGGACTGGCGTGTCCAGAACAGAAGTGCCCCAGGAGTCCTCTCACAGGGAGAACTGCATGGACACTCTGGACCACCAAGGGACCCCACGCGTTTGAGTAGTCTAGAGTTCAAGGAGACTGTGGGACTCTGTAGATTGTTTGGTACAGACAGCAATTATCAAATGCTTTCGCTAGAGCTACCATCTCTGTGTGTCCATAAGCTGGAGCCATTGGGAATTTCTGCAACAGGCCCATCACTCCTGAAGAAAACTCATCTGGGTACCATGGAGATGCTCCTGTTGGGGCTACATGTTCTATCCTGGAAAAGGCCTTGTGCTTTGGTGTCAGATAGAAATAGGTCCAAATTGACTTTGTATGAATTGAGCTTGAGCAAATTCTCCAGACTTACTGATGCAATTTCCTCAGGATAAGTCTTACCTAATTGGGTTGTTCTGATGGGTTTGGGTATTTTTACACGGTGATGTCCCTAATTATTCAATAACATAATATAGCATAAACCACTCATGCTAAGTCACATATAACAGTTGTGTGTCCAGGACTGTGGATCACAAGACAGAGCAGCAAGCATGGCTATTTACCTCTTACTTAAATTAGTTACTTTTCTTTTCCGTTTGACAAAATTCCTGACATAATAGGTTAATGAAGAAAGGGCTTATTTTGACTTGTGGTTTCAGGAGGACATTGTCCTTCATTGAGAGGAACGCATGGGAGAGTGGCTCTGGATGTGAATGAGTGCACCTGTTGCTTTTCCCGTCACGGCAGATCAGGATGCAGGGAATTAGAACAGAGGCAGTGTGGGAGAAACTCTCAATGATCCATTAACTAGACCTCACAATCTTCCCAAATGGCTCTACGGACTGGGAATTGTGAGTTTCAAACTGCACGATACCCCACTGTGTGAGTCCATTAGTGGAAGGGAATACCTGAGGCTGGGTAATTTCATAGAGAAAAGTAGTTGATTCAGCTCAGAGTTCTGTAGGGGAAAGGGCGTAATGTGGCATCAGCACACTTTAGCAAGGACCTCAAGCAGCAGTGTCAGAATAGCAGTTTAAATGAATGTAAGTAGCAGAGCTCATGTGACCATGTTTACTGTTGCTGTGAGAGCCCACTGATGAGAACTAACAACATTTCTGAGACCTACCTTAATCCTTTTGGTGCTTCTGGTGACTTCCCATTAGATTCCACCTCGGAAAGGGACCACCACATCGAGGAGCAAGCCTTCATTCAGTACATCAGTCTTGGGAGGACAGACCACATTTAAATCACTTCAAGGGGCCAGCAAGGTAACTCAATAGGTAAAGACAGTGTGAAGCATGACAACCTGAGCTCAAGCCCCTGGCATCCACATGGTAGGAGGAAAGAACTGACATCCGAAGGGTGTCCTCCTCTGACCACTGCACACATGCTGTGGTGTGTCTGACATGTCCATGAATAAATAAATGTGAAAACATTAAATCGCGTTCAAACCATCACACTTGTTCAACCCGAACCCTCAGGGTATGGTCTTAGACACCAGACATTAAGAGTTCTCAGTTGCAATGTCAGGAGTACTAAGTTAGTAGGACAGGTTGACTGCCTAAAGTGCTTCACATGATGCAAGGACTATGGCAGCTACTCACAGGCAGTGGGGGATTTTATCACAGCTGTCATCTGGAGGCACACAAGTCAGCCCAATCTTGTATAGCCTCTTGGTGTGTACCAGTCCTGTGTGTTTGTCACCTGTGGCCTGGGGAAATAGCAATTCCAGCTTCCTAAGGCCATGTCTTGGGATTCATGAGTATGGGTGTCTGTGATTCTCAGTGTGCCTGCCTAGCATCCATCAGGAAACGCTGGAGACTAGTGTGATCTTTTCTCATCAAAAGTCATGTTGAAACTTACTTCTAGATGGAAGAAAAGCCAGAAGACCATCAGTGTCCCCGTTATCTATCACCTGTCCCTGCTCTGCCACACACTGTCTGCCACAATGGACTGAACACACTGATGTCACGAATGAAGTAAGTCTTTTCTCACTTAAATGGCTTCTGTCAGGCATTTCTCAGAGCAATGACCAAAATAAGTGATATAATTAGGGACAGTTTAGCTGAAGAGTTGAAGAATGGTCTACCCCCCCCAAAAAGTAAGCTTCTCCCCTCCTCAGGCTCTCTTATTTCCCTTCTTTCATGTGATCTCTCTCCCTCTCACCCTTTCCCTTCTCACTATCAGATACCACCTGATTTGTGATGCAACCAGGGGCCCTTAACAAATATTGACCTTCTAGTCATCAGAAACGTGGAGCGGAACCCTCTTCTCCAGACATTACCTGGTGGAAGAGATTTTTATTAGAGCACTGACAAATTTCTCGGGCTATTATTGTCTGTGATCACCCTGCCAGGAAGGGAACCTGACCTGTCAGGCACTCCGTCATTTTCTTGTGGGGGAATAGGAGACTCAGAACAACAGGCTGCTCAGTCAGATGACAGTGTCCAAAGAATGCATACCTGAATCTCCTGCATGGTCCAGGACACCCTGTCCCTGTCCCACCCTATTCAAGGGATGGCTACTTTGAAGGGCTGAGTGGGTGGCCTTCAGGGTGAGCTTTGAGCTGGGCTGCCTGATCCCCTCTTTATCTCAGAAGCACTCTCCAGCCCATCCTGGGTGCAAGCATCCAGCCCTGATGACAAACAGAAAGTTGAGCAGCAAGCGGGGGAACTCGGTGGTGGCTTTGTTCCAAAGCAAGACAGTAGAAAGCAGTGCCGTGTAGCTCAGAGCATCTCTTTCTATAACCATTCGTGGAAAGATAAATCTCTCTCATATTCGCAAGTTGACAGGAAGAGGTAAAAAATACTTGAAATGTCAACTATTTATATAACCTTTGGCCTTTTCCCAATACTGCGATGTGTATGCTTCCATCTCCACACAAGAGCAGCGAGTTTCCTGTTTTGTTTTGGTTTCAGCAGCCTCCAGGCACCCCTTTCGATGAATTGGCACCCTCCACATGCTTGTCTGTTGGGCATTTGGCCTGTTTCCAGTTTTTGACTGCTATGAATAGCTTTGCAATAAACATCCATGGGCAAGCTGTGTATTTTTTTCTCTTCTGAAAAACATACCCCCCTAGAACACTGATAGTTTGCTGTCCTCCTTCTAGTAGAGTCAGGAAAGGATGATTCTTTTTTTTTTTTTCATTTAAGCATTGCCTGGCCCATTATATCTAGCCTCTTCTTGG